>VXAZ01004356.1:1236039-1398499 GCA_013399875.1 Gymnorhina tibicen | reverse complement strand
TATATATATATATATATATATATATATATACGTATGTATATATATATTTCTCTTTTTAGCAGAAAAGAAAGCAAACTTTAAATTCCACATGCCCGTACTAGTAGAACATACGTGTATGTGTACTTTTTGTGTAAAGATGGGCTGAAGAAATGAGCATTCTTAACACTTCTCCAAACTGCTGCATGTTCTTGCACTCTTCAAGATCAGACAACTTTTTACAAGTTCAATACCGTGAGCAGCCACAGCTGTAGGGAGTCCACGCTGCTGTATGTATGTGGTCCTTTATTTTCTTATCAGAGGAATCTCTCAGGAGATTGAAATATCAGTACAACGGCCTTGAATTGGCCTCTGCTTCTGTAAGGAGACTATGCAAGAGGTGTATCCTCAGCAGACCTGAACAGTAACATCACTGCAGTGAACTTCACTGGAGGACTTTTCCTCCAGGGCATTAATTTGATCTCCAGGTAAATTCAGGTCCCCGTGACCATACCTGCCACTCGAAGAAGAAGGACATAACCTTGCAGACCCAGTCATAACCACACCATTTTTCTTTTCCTGCTATAGTTATTTGGGGTTTCAGAGGGCAGTCCAGAAGGATCAGCTTGGCAAACCCCATCTAGCTTCTGATAGCAAACCAAGACAGGGCTTGGCAACTTGTCCCTTGCGGGTATGAAATAGGTCAGGGTCAAGCGTCCAAGACGACACCACCAAATCGTCCCCACTACTTCCTGCACCGGGTTTCCTGGGCAGTTGCCAAAGCCAGGGCACTGACTCCACCTGCCAGGCTTGCACCCAGGGTAACACAGAAATTATGCCCCTGGTGAGGAGGAACTGGACACGAGGCAATGGATGGAGTTCCATTTCATCCTCAGCCATGGAAGTAACCAGACTCATGTTTCTTTGGTATCTGTGAGGTCTCCGTTCATCTGTGCAGTTCAGTGATCTCATCCTTGCTGCTTGTCCCAAGGTAAAATAAATTTATGGATTTAAGGTGACTGAAGGTTTTTAAAACAAATCTCTTCTTGTCCCTCAAGGAACCTAAAAAAATCATATTTCAGCTTTCTGTTTTGTTTAAATGGCATCACACAACTCCATTGCCCTCCCGGAAATATCACTGAAGAACTGCCTCAAATATGACCTGGGAGAGTGCTGATGCAGTTGAAGTAAATCATGCCGGTCATCCAGACTGAACTGCTATTCCCATTCTCCTTATAAAAATAATATTAACCTAGGAAAAAAAATGCTGAGTTTCTTGGAACTGGCTATCAGTTGAGTGGGTCAATTTAAGGTTTTTAGTGAATATATTTCCTTCATGCTGCTTGAGGCCTTGAAGAGGAACTACTATACCTCTTCCAATATTTTTCGGTGCCGTGCATTGTATAAAAAAAGAAATCAGATAGACACACCACTGAACTCTCTCCTTTTGTCCAGGTTGGCTGGAAGTTTTGCTGATTCTGACTGTTGAAAATAATCAACCCAAACCCAAGCTGCCCTCCTTCTGAAGAGCATTATTTTTTTAAAACATCAATAGACTTCTTTTTTTTTAATTGAGACAAATATGGAAGAGTCAAATGCCTTGTGTGAATCACCACGATGCCACCAAAGCCATGCCAATTTCTGTGAGGTAAAGAAACCATCCTGGGTATTCAGTACACTCAGCCCACTGTAGACCGTTCAGCTGGGAAGGAATATGGGAAAATATAAGAGGTAAAAAGATGTGTCTTAACCCCTCTAGAAACAGCAGGTTCGTATTTCAGACTCATGGGGTCGCAGACTGATGTGTTTCTTAAAAGGAGTCAGAAAGTCACAAACACTGTTCACTGAGCAGATGTTCTCCGGGTAATAGCAAAGACACATTTGATTAATACTGTTTTGCCAGTATACTTAAATCTTGCCCTACAGAGCTGTAGGCTGCTTAATTGAATCTTTGTTCAAAAGCAAAGAGTGAAAAGAAAGCAATGGACCAGCTTCTAGGTATAAAACTAGTGTTATCCTCATTGAAACCACTCTGAAGCCAACAGAGCAAACAACTTGAAGTAAGGAAAATTCTGACATTTTCTAGCCATGTTCTGGCAGCAAATATGTTTTTGACAATCATTGGCAAGGAGCTGAGAGCTGTTCCCATTCCCATGTAAGCAGAGTGCTTGCTGGTGGGCAGCTCACCATTGCCACGAGCCTTTTGTTTCCAGTAAAGCAGACACGAGTTCGCAATCATGTGCATGCCTCATGCACTCATGACATGTGTGACTAGGAATAATTCAAATAGAAATAATCACATTAGCTCAAAAATGGAGATCAAAAACCTTACTGACCTTCATGGGCAGTGACACCTTCACTCTGACCAGTGTGCTCAGGACCAAGTCTTGGTGCTCGTTTCATACCACTGAAAAAAACAGAGGCACACTGTTAAGATGCCATGGGCAGGAGTAATATATTTTGTCTCTCTGTGATTTGGGGTTTTTTTTGCCATTGATGACAGGATTCAATGCAGAGGTTCACTCAGATGGCATGGAAATTTCAGAGAGTCACAGACGGTATGAAGTCCCTTTTAGGAGAATCTGGGTACTGTGAACACTTACAAATTGGTCATTTAAGTCAAAATATAAGAATTAGTGTGAGATAACAGATTCCTCCATAGATGGAAGCCATATATCCATATATATCTATTTTATTATATACCATATAATATCTATTTATATATATATATATATTATACCATAATATCTATTTTATTATATACCACTTGCCCAATGAATCTAATATCATAAGCCAAACAGTAGAGAGTCATTGTGTCCATAGAAACCTCAAGTGCTGGATGTGAACTCAAGAGTGAGGTTGGCCTGATCGCAAAAAGGGATTGAAGTCACTCCTGTGCCACCATAGCAGAACTGTTTGGGAGATTCGGTGCCCTTGACCCAGGGCAGAGA
This sequence comes from Gymnorhina tibicen, assembly GCA_013399875.1. Lineage (NCBI taxonomy): Eukaryota > Metazoa > Chordata > Aves > Passeriformes > Artamidae > Gymnorhina > Gymnorhina tibicen. The sequence goes on along the minus strand of VXAZ01004356.1, from coordinate 1,395,572 downwards.
ATCTTTTTGATTTCACTACTGAAAAGTGGGGAGAAGGCAATGCCATATAGAAGTATTCAGAGATCAGAGATACTCCATGGAAAAGGGAGAACTGGTTGAGCTGGTTCCTTCATGAACCAATGGAATTTGTTCCAAGGGTGTGTTACAGGCATTGGCTCAGTGAAACATCACAATATGGTCAGTTTCTGAATCTACTTGGAGTCTAGAGTGATCTGAAGAGAGAAGAAAATCTGAAAAATTCAGGTCTAGCCACAACTGGATTAATACACACAGAAGGCAGGAACACAGCCATACCAGCAAGTATCTGAGTTACTGAACAGGGAATGCAAGGTGAAATGTGCCCTGGAGAATGGGCAACCCGAAAGCTTTTACGACATTTAAATCTGGTAATTCCTTAAACCTGGCCTGATGCACAAAGATGTGTTCCACATGCTCTGGATGTGCAGTTCTCCATGATTAACCCATGCATACTTCACATACACGGCTCACTGTGGGCCTGGGACACATCTCTCATTAGTGAGCAACCCGGTTACTTAGTGCTGCTGCTCTCAGCACATTTTTGTTAATCTGAATGAGCGTTACTACTTCTGGGTAAGCAATCAGAAGTTTAAACTGCATCTGGGTAAATATTCACCATTGCATGAGGGTTTAAGCTGCTCCCAGCAGAGTCAGGAGTCATCAAGCAAATGCCCATGGCTTTTCTGGGTGTATCACCATCTGTCTGCATGGTTTTGTCCTTTTTCAGTGGCAAATGTGGGCTTAGTGCTGGTGCACGTGAAGGACTGGTGGCTTCACAGAAAAGCAGGTGCTCTGAAAGCTTTAAATAGCTCTGCCACATACTTCAAACATGACTGGCAGCACTCCTAGTATTCTGCCCTGCATTATTTGGCCAAGAAGCCTCAGCCTTTAACTTCCAGACTTGGCCATTTCAGCCTTAAGGCTCCATATGTCTCAGTCCTTCAGAGCATCCCACCACTGAACCTTGCTTAACACAGGTATGGCTCCCTGGGGTGCTGTTCAAACATGCCAAGGGAGGGGAACATAATGAGAACCTATGGCAGGGCATCTGCAATTTAAGCCAGGATTTGAACCCAGGCCTTGGCAGATGTCTAGGAGAATTTTGCCCAAGTGTGCTTGTTTTCCTCCTTTCTTTTTCCAAGTGTTTGTTTCCCAGTTTGCACTAAATTTTATTGAAAACATCAGGCTAATAGCAATGGGGAGAGTGGTTGAGTAGATTTTGCCTCTTTTTCCCTTTTCTTTCTGGAATGCAGCCATCAAAATAAACATTAAATGCAAAATGCTGGGGCTTGAGTTATTACTTGTGAGGGTGCTGGGAGGGAAATTTATAGCAACATTACTGTGTTTTGCTAGAAATCTCTTAATGCACCAAAGTGGAGAGGTGTGTGTGTTTTTTATTAAAATGTTACACTCTATAAATCTGAGCAGCAGGGAGGACACAGGTGGCCCTGGGGCTCAGCTGACTGGACTGTCATTTTAAACTTGGGGAAGGTCTGTCTGACTGTCCTCCCACCCCATCCCAGCATCAGCACAGCCACAGGCTGTCTCCACCACAGACTGCAATGGCTCTGGAGGCTCTGCCTTTGCTTCATTAAAGCAGCGTTCCAGTACCTAAAGGGGACCTACAAGAAAGAGGGAGAGGGACTTTTTGCAAGAGCATGTAGTGATAGGACAAGGGGGAATGGCTTTAAACTGAAGGAGGGTATGTTTAGATTAGATATTAGGGAGAAATTCTTCGCTGTGAGGATGGTGAGGCACTAGAACAGGTTGCCCAGAGAAACTGTTTATGCCCCGTCCGTGGAAGTGTTCCAGGCCAGGGTGGACAGGGCTTTGAACAGCCTGCTCTAGTGGAAGGTGTCCCCGCCCATGGCAGGGGGATTGGAACTGGGTGATCTTTAAGGTCTCTTCCAACACAAACCATTCTATGATTCTTTGCTGTTACTGTTGTTGCTGTGGGGTTTACTCCCTCTTTTTGTCCGTCTGATTTTTAAGCCACCAAAAATGACCAGTCAGACTGAGTCATTGCTCCTGCCTTGACAGCAAATTTCCTAATGATTTCATTCAAGCACTGTTCCTTTTAGGACTTTCTCGGTGACCTTCTCTTGTGCCCTGGCAGCAGTGTGTCCTGATGAGAAGTTTTCATGAGTGAATGACCCCTAAAAGCTGAGGATGGCAGCTGGGCAGAGGTCTGCTGCTGTGGCTGGGCAAGGTTGTCACCATGCAATTTGGAGACTTGGGTGCGTTTCACCAAGGTTGCTAACTCAGTACAGATTTCTGTGTGAGCTGCTGCAGCTTTCTCAGCCTCCAGGGAAAACTGGAGAAGCTCAGGACCTAGAGAAATACCAGTCACTTGTGCCCCTGTGTCAGTACTCTTGCCTGAAATTTGGAGGCTGGCCGAGCCAGTCACCTGGGCGGGTGGCTGGTACTGCTGAGCTGCTCACTGGAAGAAGGGGCAGAGACCCACAGGACTCCTGGGTTCTTTCCCAGCTTCCAGTGGACAGCAGATACTGTGGCTACGTGTGAGTTCAGGCAATCACTTTTTTCGAGACTCATTTTCTCTACCTTAAATCAAGGGTGCTCCCCTCAGTATGAGACTTCACAGTAAGAACATGACATCCTCATGGGATGTACATGCAGGCAACTCCTCATGTACTCCTCCTGCTCCACTGCCTGCAAAATATCTTGGATGCTTTCTGTAAGTACAGTCCTGGACCATCCTGTGGAGGGAATTTGCAAACCCTGTGAACCGACTCTCCCTTAATTAAACATGGCTCTGACACAGTAAGTCTTGATAGGATTTTTTGAGAGTTAAAAAAAATAAGGAATAGCAGTGTTCCTGGACGGCTTAAAAAATAAACAAGCAAACGAGTAACAGCAAAGAAGGGGTCGTATCTATGGTCCAGGAGACTGGAAGAGCAGCATGAAGCCCCTGCTAGGAATCACATCTGCTCGGAGATCCTGCCGCTGCGGCTGCGAGACCCGGCCGCGGCAGAAAGTTGAGCCCCCGGGGAGCCGCGGCGGGGCCGGGCAGCCCTCGGACCGGGCGCTGAGCGCCCGCGGCCGCCAAGGGCGGCAGGGCAGCAGGCGGGTGCGGAGTGTCCCGAGAGAAGACACCGTGCGAAGTAGCCGAACACTTTATTTGCAAATCCCCTCTGTCCTGCGCCTCTCCCTCTTCGGGACAGTTCTGGAAGGGACTTTTCCAGGGCTTGACTAAGCTCCCTCAAAAGCACACGTTCCCCTTCTTATATTTCTGCTCGAATGAACCTGTTGATAAAAGGGGGGCTTCCTCCGGCGCCAGTGCCTTGGAAACAGGCTCTCCCAGCAGCGGGATGGGAGAAAGCCGCCGCCGTGGCCCCGGAGCAAGCGCGGGAGCCCAGCGCGGGCACTCCTCGCCCAGGCCAGGAGCTCAGGAGCTCCGCGGCGCATTGAGCTGTCTCCCTGAGCACTTAAACCGTGCTGGGGCAGCAGCTTTTGGCGCAAATCACAAGGAAAATAAGTTTTTGCGTGGTGCACTGTCCGCCTAACATTTTGCTGTGATATCTGTAATGGGTACTCGATTGTTATCAGAAAAAAAATCGTCAAGATTATACTTCCTAGCAATGGGTCAGGAGTTGCTTTACTTGGGAAGGTCTGCTCTTCTTTGGTTTAGAGATGGTTTAAGGGAGCTGACACGAGGTGTTCCTGGACGGCTTGCGTTTTTTACATGCAACGAGAAAGGTGCGTTTTTTACAAACAACCCTGGAAATATCCATCGGAGAGCAAGGCAAGGAGAGGAACAAACGAAATTCAAGGGCCAGGCAGGACCGGGGACGGGGCTAAGCCGGCCGCCCCATCGCGGCAGCCCGAACGTTCAGCGATGCCGAGCAGAGCACTGCGGAGTGCGGGAACGGGCGCAGATCTGCCGTCCCTCTCCCAGACCTGGAGTCGCCCTGCCCTGAGTGCCTCATATTTGTAATTAAAAGTATCCACGCTTCTCTGGGAGAGCTTTTCATCCTCCCTCGGCAGCAGGCACCAGCTGCACTTCACCGAGGGATGCTGGAGGTGGGTCTCGGGGCTGGGGCAGCGTTGTCCCCGCGGCCTGGGCGGCGGGGCCGGGTCTCAGCACCAGGTGTGAAGGCCGGGGGCGAGCTCCCTTTCGCTCAACCTCCCCCCCCCGCCCCAGCGTGTCCCCGTCTCTTCTCCCTCGTCCCCGCCGCCGCGGGCTGTCCCAGCTCTGCCCTGCTCATAAAGGTCAGGAGGAGCCGCTCCCGCCGCGCTGACAGGTGCACCAACTGCCACTGGATGCCTTCGGCTCGGAGCTCCCTCCTTCCCGACTTCTTTGTTTCAAGCGCAGGGCAAGGAGGACATTCCCAGGCCGACGCACCCAAAGGGGAAATGCCTATCCCGCGGCGCATGGCGGCCCCGGCCCCAAAAGGTCACCAGTGTTGGGGGCTGTCCTTGTCCTGTTCCTGGGACCGAAACCGGGACGCTTGGAGCGGTGGGTCCGCCCGATCCCGCAGCACATTCCCAGGACAGGCGGGTGGTACCCAGAGCGCGGTGCCGCATCCCCAGGGCTCCGCTGCCCCGCCTAGCCGCCCTGCCCGCCGCCTCCCTCAGCTCCCGTGCGTGCTGCCGCGCACCCTCCCGCGGAGCCCTCGGCCGCAGCCGCGGGGCAAGCTCGGCCGCTGTCTCGGCCTTACTGCCGGGAGGACCACCGGCTTCCCTGAAGGCAGAGCCGGCCTGCCTTCACTGCGCCCGAACCTCTGACTTAAGCAAAAAATAGCCCCTGATTTCAGAGCCAGTGCTGGCAAGGTCACACGCAAAAGGAAAGTATCGAGCAAATTAATAGCAAGTGCATATTTCCCCGCCTAAAGGAATTTACAGACAGCCACGAGGGATGGTATATTAAATATAGACACCCTCCCCCCTCATCCCAGATCTGTCCGGGGTGCTTGGAAGCGGGACGAAGTGAGCAGCATGGCTTTAACTCAGCCCGGCTCTACCGTCTAAGCCTGTCTGTGGTCCTCCCCCGCCTGACTCAGCCCGGACCGGGGCACGGTGCCGGCTGGGTGCGCTCCGCCACGCCCGGAGGGACGCGAGGGGTGCGGGGGTGCGGAGCGGGGTGCGGGGGGCGCGGGGGCCGCCCCTGCTCCGTCTTCCCATTGGTTCTCACATACTGGCGTCAGCCGGGGCCCCGCAAGCGCGATGCCAAAAGAGGTGATTTTTCATGTTTTTCTGGTAACACTGGGGAAGGGACGGGATCGAGGGGTTTGTGCTGCTCCGGGGACCCCGGTCTCCGCTGCCCACTCGGGCGCCAGCGCAGGGCACAGCCCGCCCGGGAGCGGGCCCAGCCGCCCTTCTCCGCCCGCGGCAGCCTCGGGGTCTGCGTGCAGGACAGGGTACACAAATTCCCTTCGCTGCCCGCAGCTTGGCGCGAGCTCCGCGCTGTCTGGCAAAGGAAACAAAATTTAAAAATTAAAAAAAACCCGAAAAGCTAAGGGAAGACAATTCTCGTCTGGAAAGCCCTTGCGGGCCGGAGCAGTCCCCTGAGGCACCTTAGGGACCCCGGGACCGTGCGAGCGGAGCGGGCCATGGTGGCTCTGACCCACTCCCGCCGCCTCTCCTTGTGCCCCGCATGGAGAGGGCTGGGGACCCCCGCCTCTCCCCCTCCTCCTCGAGCGGGCTCCGGGGCCCCACCATGAGCCGCTAAGTCCGCGGACCGGCAGCAGAGGCGGCCTGGGTCCGGCGGGTCCCGCACCCAGAGTCCCAGCGATCAAGCAGGTGCCCGCTTTGGTGACAACATACAGACACACAGGCACAGGTGGCCGTGCGCACCTGTGGATCCTCATGGAGCACTCCGTCCCCGGAGCAGCAGGGCGGGCCGGCTGCGGAGTGCGGCCGAGGAGAGCCGCGGACAGCGCGGCTCAGGGGCCACGGCCGAAAGGCAGCTGGGTTGAGGGGTGAGAGCCTGCGGGAAGCGGAGCTCTCTTGCTGAGGTGGCGGTAAGAGGCAGCGGGGCGGGATCGGAGGAGGTGGATGGAAAAGCTTTGCCCGAACAAGCCCGGAGAGGAAGGGGCTAGCCTGGCCAGCCTCGGAGCCTGGTCCTTCCTTTTCCCCGGAAAGGAGGGGAGCGGGTCAGCTTCAGTTCTCTGCAAGCGCTTTCGTTGCACGAGGAAGGTGTTTTGATAACATTCGATATTTATCCCCGAGAAAAGGCGCAAAAGGCAGGACAACGAAGCCCCCGCACCGCGCAGCTCAGGCCCCAGCCGGTGCCCGGCAGGAGGCAGGAGCCAGAGGGCAAGGCGGCAGGTACCAGCGGGACGGTCACTAAGCAAGCTCCACTCCCGAAATAAAGATGCAACCTTCGTCCCGCTGGAAAAAAAAATGCTAGGGGAGATTAGCACGAGCACTTTTTTCCCCTCACTCCCCCCTTGCAGTGGTGTTATAAATAGGTCGCCTTCAGATCTCGGTCCAGTACAAAAGGAGCCCGCAGCTCTGAAGTGACCACACAAACCAATCCGTTGGGGAAACAAACTCGAAACAGTTTCCAAGAGCGGGGCTCTGCCAAAGTGCCAGGAGGGAACGGTGTGAAAGATCTCCCCTCTCTCCATCCCCCTCTCCAGTGAAATGATCCCCCTCCCTGAACCGAGGTATTTACTCTCCCACGCTCAGAGGGAGGGGGCAGGACCTGGGGTGCTGGATCCGGCACCCCGGAGCCCTGCCGTGACTCTCCTCAGCCATCCCGTCGCCGCTCCTGCTGCAACCATCGGGAATACCAGGAGGACGGTGGAGGCTTGAGGGGACACCGGGGGTTTCCCTCGGCGGTGGCTGGGAAAGTGGGGAAGAGCATTCTTGCCTCCTCCCCCCGGCCTCCTGCGAGAGCCCGGGCTCGTCCCAGGAGCCGTCCCGCCTGCCCGCTCCCCGCAGCCCTGCGCTGCCGCGGCCGGTGTGCAGGGACCAGCGGAAACCTCTGCCTTTTCCCTGGACTTGACACAAGCCTGAGTGTTTAAATCACACGGGAATAAAGATTTATTTTTCTTCCAGAAATCGAAATGCAGGATATGCCCGCCATCGCCTGCGCCTCGCTCCGGGTCCTCACCCGGGAGAGATGCCCGCCCTTGCCTCGGCAGAAAGGAAACGGCTCCTCGGAAAAAAGCCAGTCAGGGCTGCCCTGGGCTGTCCCTTCCCCCTGGGGTGTCGCCGGCAGGCGACACCTGGAACGCCCGGAACTGCAAATTCCTGACGATTCCCCCATCTATTACTCGGTCGGCGTGAGCTGCCGTCCATAAAGGCGGGACCGGTTGGCTCTCACATGGGCTCCCGCAGCTCTGGGGGAGAAGGGACCCTCGGGAGTGACCCCTTCCAAAACCAACAGGGACCGTACCTGAAAATGGTCTCGATATAAAGCCCACGTGCACATGGAATTGGCAATCGGTTGCTATGGAGCGCAGACCTTTCGGCAGCTCTTTCGCCCTTCCCTTTTGGATGCATTTGATGCAGGGACAGGGCAGGTTTGGGGTCACTCGGAGAAAAAATGATGAGATCGTGTTTCAAATGGTGCGCGTCCCTTTGTGCCCTTGCTCTGCGATCCTCGGTCCCGCAGTCGGGAATGCGGGGAGACCGGGAGGGCAGAGCGCGGTGGCCGGAGGGACACGGCCGTTCCGGCTGCGCCGCGGCACGCAGCCCCATCGCCTCGTGTAACGGGAGGGAGGCTACAGGCTCCCTGTTTGCTTTTGTATTCGCAAGGCTCCGCTCCCGGCTCACGGGGGCTGAGGGGAATCCCCCGTCACACTTACTGAGAGAACTGCACGCCAGACCTAGTCCAGCTAAACGAAAACAGTCAAGAAAGTGATTTCCCGGTTATTCCCCCCCACGCCCGCTAGATCGCCAGGTACTTGCGCACATCCTTTCCCCCGGTAACGATTCCCGAATTAACCTTCCGCTTCTAGGGATGCAAATTGGCTCTTAGAGAGAGGGTTTCATTGCTGTCCTTTCCAAGGGCTGCGGATTAGCCCTGATTTGAAATCAATGGATTTTTCGTTATAGTTTAATGCAAGGAGGGGCTAGCTGAGCGCTCTGACCGAAGGGACCCTGGGCAGCCCTCCTTCGGCTCGGCCGCGCTGCACTGCCTGTGCGAGCCAGTGCACTGCAGCACTTCTGAATAAAAATTGTATTTTATATGCATATAAATATATATATACAAAATCTCCTGCCCGATCCCCAAATCTCTCCCTTTAGTTTTTGCTCTTGCTGTTGTTTAACTTTGCCGAAGAGAAATCCCGAGGCCGAGTACAACGCTGTAGCATCTAGGACTGCCCTCACATCCTTTCTTTTAGGCTTCTTTTTCGTTCCCAAAAAAAATCGCGGGAGAAAGAACTGGAAAACACGTATTTAAAGCACCCCTCCGCCGTGAGCGACTCTGCGAGTCCGCTGTGGAGGAGCTGGGGATGCGGGAGCTGAGGTGCTACCGGTACCCAGGGCAGCTGCCCTTCGGCGGACCCGCTCGCAGGCTGCCGGTACCGGCAGTACCCAGGCTCCCTTGGCCGCCCCGAAGAGGATTTTAGAAAGGCTTTCATGCACTGAATTGGTTTGGTTATTATTATGTCGTGGACGAGGGAAAGAAAGGGGCCTGCAGTGGGGTGGGTGAGTTTGGGAGGGGGGAAAGAAAGGACGAGAAAAGAAGTAGAGGTAATAGAGAGAATAAGGAACGCAAATCCGCTGAAAGTTTTCTTGGACCAGAAAACTCAGCGAGCCCAGCGCTGCTCTGAGGGAGACTTGAAAAATGGTTTAAAATCTCGTAAATGATTCCATCTCTGGCTGTTTTTAACGAAGACGTCGCTAGAAATCCCTTCTGCATCTGGGGGGCGAAGGGTGGGCGCCTATTCTTGTCAGATCCGAGCTAATGAAAACGGCGGTGCCGGTCTTGCTCTTGGAGCAAAGGCCTGGAGGGTGGCGGTGGCCACGGGCCCCTCCCGAGCCGTCGTCTCGGAGGTTTCATTCCCATTCTGCCATCCCGCTCCCCCTTGAGCCGCGTTCCGCTCCCCCCCGCACACACAGATACACACACACATACACACACGAAAGCCAGGATTTTCCCCCGCTCTGCACGGGGTGGGGGAAGCTACGTGGGAGAAGGGAGGACACATGGTCCGGGCCCCGGGGGGAGCCCGCTGGGAGCCCAGAGCAGCCGCCGATGCCCCCTCTCCCCGCCCGCAGCCGGCTCCGCTGCGGCCCGCGCTCCCGAAGGGGTTAAGGTTCTTCTTGTCTTCCCTTTCCGTTACTCGTTTTTTCTTTTATTTTGTTAAACTCTTTTCTTTTCTTTTCTTTTCTTTTCTTTTCTTTTCTTTTCTTTTCTTTTCTTTTCTTTTCTTTTCTTTTCTTTTCTTTTCTTTTCTTTTCTTTTCTTTTCTTTTCTTTTCTTTTCTTTTCTTTTCTTTTCTTTTCTTTTCTTTTCTTTTCTTTTCTTTTCTTTTCTTTTCTTTTCTTTTCTTTTCTTTTCTTTTCTTTTCTTTTCTTTTCTTTTCTTTTCTTTTCTTTTCTTTTCTTTTCTTTTCTTTTCTTTTTTCTTCCGAAGAACTGTGGATTTAGTTTGCGTAATATCTTTATTACTGAAAACTTCAAGGTAAGTGAGCAATAGAAACCAGATGTGGGGATGGGAGGAAGGCAGGGTAAGAGTAACTAAGGGGTAACAGGAGTTAACTGGGGGAGGAGGAGAATCAGGTTGAATGAGGGGGGTGGAAGGACGACGAAAGGTGAGTATTGATTTATTTTTAAGCTCTTTCTGGGTTATAATTGACTCCTCAAAACAAAAAAATGGGCTCTTGCCAGCCTCTGTCCCTTTGCAAGTCACCTCTGGCAATCCCAGAAGCTTGGTCCAATCCCGTGTGCTTGGTGGCCCTGTTAAAATCCGTCCCTGCTGCCCGCCCGTTTGGATCCAGTAGTTTTACACCTGAAGAGAGCACGTTTTTAGAGGTAAATAAATAATGACCATCATAAACGTGCGGCGAGACTCGGCGGGGACCTCGCCCGGCTCTGTGCGGGGTGACTGCGGCACCTCCGTGCCACGGTAGGGAAACGGCTCACGGCAGCGCTAGGAGAGCTGTCGGCCCTGAAGGGGTTAACGGGAGGGGGGAGGCTTAAAGGCAGATAGCTGCGGGGAAAATCCGTATTGCCTTTAATAGAGAGGAGAGGGTCGCAGAGGCGAGGGTCCCCACAGCTGGGGCAGTGAGCAGAGGAGAGAGCCGGAGTGAACAGAGCGTGTCACGACCATTAAATCGTCCCCGGCGCTTCCGCCGGCGCGGATCCCGCACTCATCCCTTCGTGGCGTTTATGTGATCTGCTTGATTTCCTGGTTTTTTTAATCATAAAAATTTTGGGGCTGGTTTGTTTTTCTGGTTTGGTTTATTTTTTATTTTTTTTTTAACGCAAAAGATATGACCTCCACCCTCCCTCTGCTTCCACACATACACACACACACTCACACACACCCCTTCCTGGGCCCCCTCCCCTCCACTGTCATCATCTACATATTAATTGGGGGAGAGGTCTCCCTCTCTCTCTTTTTTTTTTTTTGCCCTATGTGGTGGGGGGGAAAGTGCAGAGAAGAGCCTCTTTAGAGTGTAGTTTGGAGGGAGACACGGAGGACAAGCGTATGTGAGAGAGGGAGGGAGGGAAAGAAAAAGACCCCTTTTACTGTGCGAGAACTTAAGGGGGTTTGGAGATCTGGTCAGCTTTCACGAACATCTGAATCCTCTTAGAGCTCCCCGGCCCAGCTGTGAGTGTGTGTCTATGCGAGAGGGAGAGAGAAACGAGTGGTTCCTGGTGCCCCTCCAAGCGCATTAAGGACACTCGGGCCTTTTAATTTTAGGAATGAATGCTGATACTTGTGTTTCTTATTGTGATCCGGCTGCCATGGATTCCTACTACAACGCAGCCTCCCAGGACACAGAAGGCTCCTCGCCTTTTAGGGCATTTCAAGCAAGTGACAAGTTCAGCCCTACTTTCCTGGCCAGCAAAGGACAAGGCTTTGGTGACAGCAGCACTAAGTGCCGGAGCCGCTACAGCCAGCAGGAATGTCAGTCCCTGGATGGCAGCGTGCAGGCTCCCGGCTCTGCCGGGGCTCCGGCCTCCTTTAACAAATACCCTCCGCAGCAGCAGCCGCCGCACCTTTACATGCAGCGAGGCCCCTGCAAAACCCCCCCGGACAGCAACATCAAGCTGCAAGAGAGTAGCGGCCACAACGGAGCCCTGCAGGTCTCCTGTTACGGTGAGTCCTTGGCGTGCGGCGGGGAAGCACACTGGAGGCGAAAGCGGAGAGAGACTCCCGGGCCTGGAAAGGGCCTCCCGGGGACGTGGGGGGTGGCTGCCTGGCAGGACAAACCCTACCGGGGTCAAGGAGACCTTGCCCGGCTCCGGCGCGCAGCCCCCTCTCGTCGCAAGGGGGGCCTCCGTGCCCCACGAATTTCTTCATTCCCAGCCGGGTCTGGAGCCCGCGATGCCCGCGGGAAGCCGCCCTTCCCCCGTGTCCCGCTTAGCGGTGATCTTAATCGTAATTCCGGAATGCGGGCGATGCGCTCCCGCAAAGCGTTAGCTCTTGAGCAATGCGGGGAACTCCGCGGAAACCGGGACAGAAACAGAAAGAGAAACAGAAAGAGCGGAGCGCCGGGCTGTGCAATGTGCTCTCCGCGGGGACGGTTTTCCACAGAAAGAATTTCTGGAAAATTTCACCGAAACCATCACTTTTCGCAGTAACAGCCTCTCCTGTCTCTCACTTTCTCCCCTAATTGCCACTCCCCTAATTGATTTCTGCCGGCTGCAGATAACCCCCTCGCATCCCGTCCGCGGGTCATTAGCGGCAGTTAAGACACTCCCTCGCGCTGGCGCTCGACAGTACAGCCGGGAACGGGGGCGCTTCTCATGTCGTTTCCGAGCGTGGCTTTAAAAGGCTTCTCCGGGAGGTTTCCGCTGTATCGGGGCGGTTAGGGAAAAAGCAAGACAAACAAACAAACAACCTCTCTAAAACCAAACAAAAATTCAACGACGAAACAAGTAGACCCCCGAATCAGTTTTCCCAAGAAGAGAAAGTGGAAATGTAAGCTCTTCCTTTCCCTCTCGGTGATCTCTGTGTGGGCAGAGGGGCTGCCCCGGCCTAGATTCAGCGCGTCGCCGCTGATGGGGTTCCATCCTCGATGTGTCAGTCCGAAAGGCAGGGAAAGCTATAGGACTGTGTCTCCAAGGAGACCCTAAAACGGACAATGACTAGGGACTGGGGACACGGGGGAGGTGGAAGAGCTCCGGGTCAGGCCAGCAATCCCACTTCTGGGCTCTCGCCGTCATTTGAGCACTCTTTGCCCGCTTTACCCTTTTCCCCCGTTTCTAGACTTAAAAGTGGGTAGAGGCGCCTGACTTCTGCCCGTCTCCCAAACCCCGGAGTGCCAGGTCGCCTTCAAGTGCCATCCGTAGCCCCCTGCTTGCAGCTGAGGTGTCTCCGGATCCAGGTCCACAGCCCCAGTTTCCCCACGCCCAGGTGACTCCTCTTCACAAGGAAAGGACATTAAGTCCTCCCCATACAGACGTGGCCGGGAACCGCAGGCATAGCCCAAGTACGCTGCGCCCGGACGGGCTCCTGCCCCGACCCGCACGGGTCCTTCCCGTACCCGGTGGCACAACCATCCTCCCGCGGGTATCTCCTCACCGGGCCGCGGACCGGCATGAGGGCTCTCTTTGAGGGCTGCTTGAGCGCTTTTTCTGGCCAGAACTGGGGCTTTGATCCTCTCCTACGCTCCCTCTCTTCCCCTGCCCTTTCCCCGTGGGCAGACAACCCCCACCAGCCTCAGGCCCGCTCTGCATTCGCAGAGGCCTCTGGGGCCAGCCCGGGCTCCACGGGAAAGGACACGGTGGGACCGGTGAGCCCCGAGCAGCTGTGGTCCGTGCGGGAGGTAACCGGTCCCCGCTTCCTCCGGCAATGGGATCGCAGGGCAGCCCCCGTGCCTTCCCGGCCGCCCTGACATCCTCTCTCTGTTAACCCACTCTCTTGTTTTTGTAGGTTGCAAAGCCCAGGGCGCCGGCATAGCCTGTGATGACACATTACAACCCCCCGGTAGAACCACACGAGTTTATTGCCCTCCTAACACCGCCGAGGTTCCCCTGATTTATTTTCAAGCGGGGCTCCGGGTTCTCCTTCAGTGGGAGCCCCGCGGCGGCGGCGGGTGGCCCGGTCCGGCCCAGACCGCGCTCGTTGTGAGCCCCTTGTGATGTGGCTGGGGACGGTGGGCTGTAATGAGAGACACATGGTTCGGCAAGGATAATTAATAGCAATAGTGATAATAATAGTGCTTAATGGTTGAAGAGAGAGACTTGCTAATAACAGACAGATCGGGGGTTCACGGAGCGACTGCAACATCCGTAGGCGCCTCTCCGCCTTTTCCCAAACCGCGAGACCACCGCGCCAGGCGCAGGAGCTGTGCCCCGGGAACCCCGCGACGGGCTAAAGGGACGGGGAAACCTCCGAGCCGGGATAGATCCCCTCTGCGCGGGTGAGCGCGGGGGAAGAGAAAGCCATCCTCGTTCTCTGCAGCGGGCATAAACGCCGTCAGCCAGCGGGCACACGGCGCTCAAGGCGGGCGAGGAGAGCTACCCGGAGAGGTTTGCTCGGGAAGCCGGGGACAGGCGGCTGTCGCACCGCCTCCCGCCGAGACCCCGCCGCAGCTTCGGTGCTGGTCCTGCCGTGCGCGTTGTGCAGAGGTGAAGGAGCGCGGCGGGGACCACTGGCTCCCCGCGTCCCCTGTTGTCCGGGCCTGAGCAGGATGCTGGAGTGGTGGGACGCCGGGACCGTAAACCCCTCAATTTAAAAAACAACAAAACCCCAAAAGAAGAGGTAAAAAACCTCAACCAAGCAAAACGTAAACCGAGGCCAACTAGCAGGCAGGCTCTCCTGCCGAGCGATACTCAGGCGGCCGGCTTCCCCCGCGCCCGTCGCGGCGGCGGGCCCATCGCCCGGCCCGGCCCGGCCCGGCCCCCGCCCGGTCCGGTCCCCCCCGGGGGGAGTGCTGCTCCCCGCACGGTGGCCCCGTAACCCTCGCCTCCGCCTTTCCCCTGGTCGCTGTGGAGGCCCCGGACGAGNGGTTTGCTCGGGAAGCCGGGGACAGGCGGCTGTCCCACCGCCTCCCGCCGAGACCCCGCCGCAGCTTCGGTGCTGGTCCTGCCGTGCGCGTTGTGCAGAGGTGAAGGAGCGCGGCGGGGACCACTGGCTCCCCGCGTCCCCTGTTGTCCGGGCCTGAGCAGGATGCTGGAGTGGTGGGACGCCGGGACCGTAAACCCCTCAATTTAAAAAACAACAAAACCCCAAAAGAAGAGGTAAAAAACCTCAACCAAGCAAAACGTAAACCGAGGCCAACTAGCAGGCAGGCTCTCCTGCCGAGCGATACTCAGGCGGCCGGCTTCCCCCGCGCCCGTCGCGGCGGCGGGCCCATCGCCCGGCCCGGCCCGGCCCGGCCCCCGCCCGGTCCGGTCCCCCCCGGGGGGAGTGCTGCTCCCCGCACGGTGGCCCCGTAACCCTCGCCTCCGCCTTTCCCCTGGTCGCTGTGGAGGCCCCGGACGAGCCCGGAGCAGAGCGGCCGGGCGCTGCGGCGAGGGCCGTGCCGGCGGGGCACGGCGGGCATGGCACACACTCCGCGAGCCGGAGGGACAGGGTGTCCCCGCCTTTTTTTAGTTGTTTAATTTAATTTTATTTCTTTAATAAACAAGGCTTTTTGAGTTATAAAAAGCCCGAGCCTGCCATCTATTGCTCTCGGCTTCTATTTCTAGATCTAAGACCTTCCACTGCATTGTACGGATAAATATAGGCCAGGGAGAGCTGCGGCCGTAAATACACGGAGGACACGGACGGCAATCGTCGGAGCGCTTCCAGCCCGGCTTCTGGCAGGGACAGCGGCACCGGGCGGCCCTGGCTCTCGGCCGGGCTCTCCGCGGCCCCCTCGCAGCGGCGGCTGCCAGCCTGGCCCTATGGGGTTCCCGGCAGGGCTCCTCCTGCGCTTACCCGGGGCGCGCTGCCCCTGCGCTAAGACGGGCCGGCAGCCTCGCACTGCTTCCGCCGCGAATAGGGGTACGGGTTATTCAGCAAACCGGCACGGGCAGTGAAAGCCGAATTCTTAAATAAAAGTCATAGGATCATAGAATCATCACGGTTGGAAGAGACCTTCAAGATCATCTAGTCCTCAGAACAGGCTATACATCTTGGCTTAGGAGGGGAAAAGCTTTCGAATGATTTATGTGCTGTAGTAATCTGACTTGCTATTTCTACTGCGTGGAGCTGAAGTAAGTTATATTTCTTGAAACACATGTATTCACATCCCCTATACACACAGAAATGTATACTTATATTGCTGTCTAGAAATACCGGCTGGAACAAAATCCTTATGGGAGTGAAGGCGAATGTGATGGGGATATTTGCTCAAAGGGAACAGGAGAAAGGAAACGGCTTTCTCTAACAGAGGAAATTCTTTAAGTACCGCGTTATGCAAATAACGACCATTTCTTTTATTTAGCTAGCAAAAAAAAAGTGTGGCCGTTAAGTGCGGTATTACTAGAAGTACAGAAAGTCACTGCTGTAGGAATCGGAGGGTCGCTGCGTGCTTTTTAAATTGACACTTTTAATGGATTTCTCCTCCTCCTCCTTCCCTGATGTAATGTAAGCTGCAGGCACGGCAGGAACGAGCTCGCTGGCGTTCCCTCTCCGCCTCCCGCGAGAGCCCGCTCGCTGCCGGGCGCTCGGGCCCCCCCGCGGCGCCGCGCAGAGCCCCCGCCGACGTTCAAGGGCTCTGCGGAGCTCGCCGTGCGCCGGGGAGGGCCGGTGGCGTCTGCCCCCTTCCCGCGGCTTCCGCCGCAGCCCCACGCCCGGAGGGGAACGGGGTAAAGGGGGCCGTGTGCTCCCCTTGGGACTCCCGCAGGGCTCCCCCACCTCGGGCGATGCCGTGTCTCCGCACCGCGGTCCGGGCAGCCCGGCTAAGGATTTCCGCCGGAATGGCTCTGCCAGGAGGGGGATGGCGGTCCCCGCCGCTCACCCGCCGCTCGCCCGGGGTGCAGAGGACTTAGGGAGGGGTGTCCCGAGCTGCGGCGGCCCTTCGGTCCTGCCTCCCCTTTCCTCTCCCCGCGGCTTTGATGTCTGCCCCGGCTCCTGCCCGGGCTCCTTCGCCGCGGCTAGGGGCGCAGGCGGGGAGGCAGGCGGGGGGTGCGGGCTCCCCCCGCGCCTCTCTCCGCCGGGGTGGGGAGATGCTGCTGTCCTGATCCCCGCGGGGGGCAACAAGGGAGTATAAAGGGGAGAAGTGCGTCGGAGGCAGGCGCGAGTGGGGAAGGGGACAAGGGGGGACGTGATCCAAGCTGGCATCAGGAAGAAGGAGCCGGCAAGAGAAGCCAGGAGGGCGGGGAGGCGAGGCGAGCTTCGGGGAGCGGGGCGGCAGAGCCGGCCCTTCCCTCCCGCTGATGTGGGACCGGCTGCCCGGCGAGGCTCGGCCGCCGGCTCCCGGCGTGCTGCTGACGCCGCCCTGGCAATAGCCCTCTCTTTTCCACAATAGGGCCACCAGATCTGCCATTCAAGGGTTCCGGCACCCTCCCAGGGAGGGGAGGGAGCTCTCGCCAGGAGTTTGGCTAAGCCTCTGTTTGAACAGACACTCGGAGGTGCGGGATCTCCTCCGCGGAAACCTGCGGGATTTCCTCAGGGAGCCAGACGCGAAGGTAGGGCTCACGTTCCTTACCCCTAGGGCCGCGCAGGAAGGTTTATTCGCGGCTCTTTCCAAAAAGGTGTTTTGCGCTTCTCTTGAATTGGACGGTAGAGCTGGCTGGAGGCTTTTATAGGATTCCTGACCCGAGCTGTTTATAACACTCATGTGTCAAAGGACCGGGAGACTCCCTCCCCCTGTATCCCTGCCGCTCCCTCCTTGCAGTAAGATTTCTTTTCGCACTAGAGCTGTTTATTTTCGACTTGTCCGCTGCTGATTGGGAATAACTCTGCTTTAGCCCTACACTTCAGCAGCGCACGCCTGTAAACCCAGCAGGACGTTACCAGCAACAAGAAGGTGCGGAAAGAGAGAGAAAGAGTCTTAAAACTTTTACTAGTCTTAATTGTTTTGAAAGCAACACAGAGCGAAGCAGACGAGAAAAATACTGATGGAGAGAGAGATTTGGAGATGCTTATTTGAGTGCGTTTTTTTCCTAAGGGTTTGGTGTAGGAGTCCTATTAACAATATATGCTGATGCCAGATAGCGCAAATGAGCTGTGTGTGTGTTATCTGGAGCTGCAGGCTGTTTATTTTGTGCAGCCTTTGGAGTGTACATTCAGTGTGGTTGCATGACTAACTGGCTGGAGTGATTCACTGGCTGCTTTATGGGTGACTGCTCAAAACAAGTTGTGAATCAAAAGAGATTTCTTTGGCTGTGGTTTCTAACCTCCCAAGTTAAATGCACCCACGGTTTAAGGGGAGCTAATGTGCAGACTTCAATCCCTCAGATCGTGAAGATTTATTCATTTTCCAAGCCCTGCGTTCAAAGCCGTGATGAGTTTCCCTTGTAAGAGGGAGGTGGTGTCTGAGAGGCTCGGAGCCAAGGTCTGCTGCTAAAGGACATCTCCAGACCTGCCCATTCGGTCCCCTTAGTTCCCGGCCCTTTAGCCAGTTTTGTTCCCTGCAGTCCTTAAGATGCTTTATTATTTGTTCAGGGCATTTTTGTAGCTGTAGCAATTCTCAGGTAAAGAGTGTGAATGTGTTTCGGGGCAAGTAAGAGGCTTTTATTCTCATTTTACAGTTGGAAAAACTGACACTTGGAACACCCGAGTGGCTTGTGCAAGGTGAAGCTGTGGCCACTCAGGGGCATCAGTGTGACCTTCGCAGGGCCGTGGCTTCGGCAGAAGGAGGCACTCAGCTGGCTAGAGAAGGAGCCACTGCTGGAGTCAGAAACTCACAGAGTAGAGGTCCTGTGTGTGATTTTGTAGGTTACTTAGGTTTCTTGACAGTCTTGTCCTTATTCTGTGCAAGAAGCTGTAAGCATTTGGTGTGTTCTCATATGCTCAGGACTCTCAGTAAGTAAAATAAGCTCAACCTGCCAATCCACGTTAATGGTCTAATCTTTAAAAAGCAACTCATCAGTGTAGGCAACCTATACTGGCCAACACAAGATATGAGTTGTGCTTTTCAGAAAATGCTGAGCAATCCCTGCCCCAGAGTCATATGTTTCTGAGGTACTCCTCCTACGTGTCTGAAAAAAAATCCCATCTCAATTGTTAATCACGTTGGAAAGCACGGGTCTAATATCTTTATGTAGATACATTTTCAAAATTAAAAGAGAGATAGTTCTGGATTAGGAGAAGCCTAAGTGGTAATGCAGCTGATATAGGACCCCTGTGGCTTGAGAAATATCTACTAAGAGATGGATGGGAATATTTCTTGTCAATAAAATGTCAGCAATTCATCACAGTTACATGTGTCTCAGCAGCCTCAACTTGTAAAGGAAAGTTCATAAGTAAAGGAGGAGAGCTACTTACATATATTAAATAAATGACCTCCACTTAATTTTCTGTGTAAGTTCAGATGATTCAGTGTTATTATACACAATGGTGAATCTGCTTGGCCACATTTTTCACTTGTGCTTGCAAATCATCTTCATATTTTGACTGTCATGTAAGTAGACACAATGTGAAAGAGCAATTGTGATCACCATGATAATTCTAAGGTCATTTTTTGGTCAAAGAGAGGAATCAGTGAGAAACGGGAAATGGATGGAGAGAGGAAGGAGAAGACATGAATGAGGAGAGGCAGGGGAAGGGGAAGAAGAAGAAGAAGAGGAGATATCTTAGATGGGTAATAAGCAGTGACAGACTGAGTAGTATTATGGAAGGTGGTGAGCAACTGATTTTATGAACTATCTAAGTATGAACCCACCAGTATCAAATTCTTTTTATCACCCTTGAGAATAGCTGTGATTCAACATTTAGTAGCTGCTGTCTTCAGGTCCCAGCAGGATTTAGTCCTGACAAGCTGATATGTCATGAGCTGTGGTCTCTCATCTACACTGATTGAAGTCTGTTGCATTACCCAACTCAACATTAAATGTCTATTTAAGTCTATTTTTATCTGATAATTTTTTTAAATGAAGATGCAGTTTAAGTGTTTATCTTTTTACATTTAATCTGCTTACTGGAAACAGATGGTTGAATCAGTATTATTTCTAAATATATTCTTTATTAGCAAGAGCTGTGTTCATTAGCTGTAGGGCAGTGGGTAGCTGGTGATGGAGCCTGAAAGGTAACCTGGTTTACTCACCAAGAGACATGCTGCATGCTAAGCCTGGGTGCAAACTCTGCAGGGTTTATGAAGATAACAGCCGCCTTTGTTCAGTGGAAGTCTGAAAACCCTACAAAACCAAAGGGCAGGGAGTCAACAGCATCAAAGCCCATCAGAGAAGTGCTATCAATGAGGAAAATGAGGAAGAGAAAAAATGTTTTGGGCAGACTGGTGTCTGGGGGAATAAAATAAACTTGTAAGGTCTCAATATAACTCCTATCTGATTGTTGTTGTTCCCCATCTGGGCTCTATGTGCAAGCACTGCTGCCTAAAAGAAATATCTCATGTCGCATCAGTTCCTCCTTGTAGTGGAAGCAGTCCCCTCGGGATTTTGGATATTGACTGAGTGCTTCACTTGGGAGCTGTAAGATTGCTTTTGGGGTAGGAAGCTGTTTCCAAAAAGGAAAACGGGGAACTGTATTCATTCTTTTGATGCAAGAGAGATCAGATAACAAAAGTGCTTGCAGATATCTAATCTATTCAGGAGCAGTGAAAAGTGAAAGAAATTCACACCAAAATTAAATCAAAACAAACCAAAGTTGTACAGTATGCACAGGGAAAGAGTGCAATATAGAGAATTTTCCCAGAAAGGGTCAAAAACAATCAGAAAATTACTCTGTTCTGGGAGAGTGCTCAGAGAGATCTGAAGGCCCATCTGCAAGACCGTGACTCTGCAAGGTGTTGAGGAATGTGTGTGACACAGGCTAGAAGTTGTTTCACAAAACAGGGGAAACAGGAAAATATTGTTCAGCCCAAAACTAAATATGAGACCTGTGCCACAGAAAGGTTTCTGAAAGAAAAGAGAAGCATTTCAAAAATTACACCAAAGGCTCACCAGGGTACCAGCCTGCTGGGCATGGAGCTGGTGTCAGGCTGTTGGGTCTGCCAGGTGGGGATGGGTCACGTGTGAGACTGGCCCTTTCCAGTGTGCGTGCACAAGACCACAGCATCAGGTTTTCCCTGCCCCAGAGATGTCACTCAAGAAATACTGCATGGGAGGCTGATGCATGTCCGTTCCCACTGTGCAACCAGACAGAAAGAGGAACTGGACAGAGCCTCGTTCTGCAGAGCTTGTTCCCAGAGGAAAGCCTGAGGCCAAACTGTGGGGCAGGGTATGCACTAGAGCCTGCACCACAGTGCTGGTCTACAGTTCAAGAGGCTGCGAGACCTTCTGGAGCACCATGCGGTTCTTTCCCAGCCTTCCCTGGGATGGTGCATGCCCAGACCTCTTCCTGGAGTAGAGTCAGGAGCACAGCTGTGGCAAGGACCCATAGCTGAGAGCTGAGCAGCACTGCGCTATAGACATAACCTGGCTTATCAAGATCTGGTCTGAACTTTTGTAAGCAGATTGGAGCCAGATATCACTCTGAGCTAGACAGGACATAGCCAAATGCTAGAAGGCAAGAGGAAGAAGAACCTACCTAAATTGGCAGAGGACCTGCAGACATTTTGTGATCCTCACATCTCCAGTGAGGAATTCCAAGATAAATAGCCGATGGACCAATTGCTAGACAGTTAGGCAGGTTGTGCAGAAACACTCCATGGAGCTGTGGGATTTATGGCAGAGCTTAAATACTGCATTTCAGCTCTTGAACAGAAGTTGGAAAGCTGCTACTGGAAGAGAGGGAAGCTGGTTGCTTTATGTAGGTATGAGGCCCTGTGCTACAGAAATGAGTATTTCCATCCAGTTCGTACCACTCCAAGCTATTAGAAAAAGGGACTTATGAAGGATAGAAAGCAATGGAGTATGGGCTACAATATCAAGCATGAGTGCAGCCACTAAGTTAACTGCTCTGTTGGGGAGGGGAAATACCCAGAGAGAGTTGTTATAAATATATAGCTGATCAGGACAGAGCCTCATAAAAATCTACTGAAAGGCCCAAAGTCAGTTCAGGAAACAGGGGGACCTGTAGCTGCACATGCAAAGTTGGGTGATGCTGGTTTTAAGTTAGAGTTGAAGCTATAATAAGGCTTATTTGTGCCCAGGCTTGGATATTAAGTTGGTGTCCAGAGAACCCTGCTGTTCCCTTGTAGCCTTTAATTAGTTTGGTTTTAGTGGCTGGTTGTCCTGGAAATCCCCATTTCCTTGGCCTTGGTGGTAAAAACTGGAGTTCTTCATTGAACAGCCTATTTTTCTCCATTTGTCAGCAATCCCCCTCAGAGGGTGGGCAATGGGAATAGCCAAGTAGCAGGAGAGGGGTTTATCACCTGTGTAATTTACAGGCATCATTCAGGTACTGCAGCTGGTCATAGAAACCAGAGAGGGAGATGATGGGACAGTCCAAAATGTAGCCCTCACCCTTGCATGGGTCTGAGGGAAGGCAGGGACTGAGGAAAATGTTCTTGCTGGCAAAAAAATGCATGCAGGAGAACGGACTACTGGGATCCAGGAAATTGCTCAGCATAGCCGAGGTAGGAGATGAACTAACACTCAGCACATACATCACTGTGGCTGGCACCTGGTCAGTCAGCACCAGGGCTTTCAGCCTGAGGCGCTTTCCTTCAAAAACATGGCTCATATGAAAGAAAGAGGTTTGGGCAATCTGTTTGTGGTGCCTGCCTCTGTGGGCAGGCCCTGAGCTGTCTCTTTGAGCTTCTACACAGTTTTTGGACCTCATCAGTTGTCCTGGTTAGAAAAGAAGGCCAGCAAGAGCTTTGCTATGTAGCACATTAACCAGAGGGTGCTTGTGTCTTACCATTACTAGATAATATCTGGGATGTGCCTTACTAGGTTCATTTTGGTTTCCACAGTGAGTATCTGGAGGTGAAAATGGTTTTCATGTTAGCACAAGTCCATAAAATACGGTCGTGTGGGTCTCCATCCCCTGTGTGCAACAGCCCTCCCTCGAGAGACCAAGACAGCAGGTCTGCATAGGCAGCCACCCAGTCCCTGTGGTACAGCTGGGAATGTCCTGGTGTGTGCTGAGCCCTTAAATAGGAGCCAAGGATGTTTTATAAACAGGCTGCCATGAGCTCCAGGCTGCCAATCCAAACTGAATCCAGAGCAAGGTGAACTGCTGAAGAGAGGCATAACATGCACCCTGGGCAAATTCAGCCAGGAGCAAAGGGGCAGTGCTTCCCCGATGTCAGAGAAGGGAGCACGGAACTGTCAGCCTGTCTGGCCTTGCAGGGCACTGATCCTGCTCCTGGAGGCTCAGCTGCAGACTCGCCAGGATTACAGAAGCTCCACACGACCCTTGTGAGAAGAGAAAGCTACCCTGACAGTGAAAGGAGAGCAGCCAGGCATTTTCAGGGCTGAAGCAGTTTCCATTGAACACAGCTGGGGGTGCCTGTGGGGTCAGAACAGCACTGACACAAGAGCACAGTCACCAAAGACTTGTTCTGCCAGTGCCTTGTTCAAAGGCCTTTTTTTCTGGGCAGATACCTCCCTCAGCAGGGCAGCAAGAAAAAACTGAGACTGCATCCTTTTTTACCTCCTTCTTCCACAGTGTGCAGTAATGAAAAGTCTCCTATTTCATCCATAGATGTAAGTTTGCAAGAGCAGAGTTTATGGAACTAAGAGGGAGTGTTCTTCAAAAAGACTCCTGGTGTCAAAAAAGGTGTGATTAAAAAAACCCTTATTTGGCAACCTTGTCTGCTTTTTGACTCTTTTCAGACTAGCAAGGCAAAAGCCCTCCGGTCATGGTGGGAAAGCTTGGAATTTAAAGATGAAATGTTGTATAGGAGATGGGAAAACAAAATGACGTGTGACACGCACTCGTGAGAGCTCATCGTCACCAAAACAAAGAAGAGTTTCTGATGTTTTGCTATGATGTCTTGAAGTTGTAAAGTCTTTAGTCAAGCAATGAGAGAACAGGTTTTGACGAAAATGCAGACAGATGATGAAAATTACTACAGCAAAGTGTAGTGTTTTTCTTGCATGTGTTGTATTTCTAAAGTGGGTCCCCAAAGATGGGGAGAAACCCTACTGAGCAGTGTCTCCTGGGGACCTTACTGCTGTTGCATCGCTGTTGATGTTGTTGGGCCTTTGCCTGAGACAGAATCTGCCAGACAATATTTGTTGGTAGCTATGGATTTCTTTAGAAAATGACCTAAGTTTACCCAAAAAGGAACCAAGACGCTGTGATAGCAACCAAGCTTCTAAGGGATGAATTTTTCACCATATTTGGGGACCAAGACACAAAGAACATGCAACAAGGCAGAGGTTTTGATGCCGAAGTATTTCAACAGGTTTGTCAGATGCTGGTAAAGGCAATAGGAGGTATCCAGCATGGTAGGGAGGAGAAGCTTGGCTGGTGCTGAGAGGAGGCATTGAGCCAGCTGCGTGCCACCTGGCCTGAGATGCTTACATTTACACTCCCTGGTGTCCCTGTGCTGCTCCTTAAGGCCTGGGTACCTGCCCCATGTCAGCATCTGAGGGACCTCAGTGTGTCTTGCACAGCACCAAAACCGCGTGAGTGGGCGACTGAATCAGCCCCCAGACACTTCACAAGAGAGTGACAAAAGGACCAGGACTGATCCAGCCCTTTGTCTATTCTTTTGTGTTTAATGACTTTCAGTGTAAAGGGAAAGCACTGTCTGACCCCAGTTCTCCTTGTCAGGAAACATAGCACAGTCCTTGCCAGAAATTCATAAATCTGGGCTATGTAAGTCTGGCCTACCTACATTGCAAAAATCAAATGGAACAGCCTAGGTTTTTATAGAGAAAATGTGATGCGAATATTGCCTGAGGCAACGTGAATGTTCTCTGATGTAGGCTTTTTTGTGGAAACCGGGCTGATTGCACATCCCACAGAGATGGAGATATTAGGAGCCTGCAGCAGATAAACCATGGTCTGTAGCAGTGACCACATACATGCATTAACATGTAAAAGGCCAGTGGGTGCTGGCCAATGAGAAGTTATGAGGGTAACTGAGTGGGTCCCGAAAGCCAAGAATACAGCTAAAGATTTTGAGTCTGGTAGAAATTAGTTCCCCACTGGGGAAAAATGGGGAATGGCCTCATTTAGCCCACAGATTTCATTAAAACCAAAAACTTTGCTGAGAACTCCTCCTCAGGAGTTCAAAAGAAAAGGGAGCAGCAGCTGAAAGCCTGCAGTGGCATCCCAGTGGGAGCAAAGTCAGTCCAAGCCCTATGAAAATGTCCCAACAGGAAAATGCGATATGAGTATGTAAATAGCTACATTGGTTGCTCTGGCACTTCCTCCCTGTATGCCTGGCATGAGGTAGGTCCACGGGTCTGGGTTCTTCAGGAAGGAGGCTGAGCAGGGCATGCTTTCGCAGGGATGCCCGACAGTGGTGTGCAAAGCAGTTCCCTTTTGTTCAGTCCTGTGCCAGAAGTACCAACACAGTGGTGTGAGCACGGGCACTGAAGACTGCCCAAAGCACATCCCAGAGCACGCCTGGCCCAGGTGGCAGGGGAAAGCAGGGGACCTGGCAGCAAGACTGTGATGGCAGTGTAGCCCCATGGTTGAGGTGACCTGCTCCTCGCCCTGTTGTGTCCTGCCCAAAGGGATGTTAAGCCAGACCACCCCTTTTCCAGGCAGGCAGCTCTGCTCCACAGCCTTCAGCTCTCCTGGATCAGCTTTCTCCTGGGGCAAGAACCATCAAACAAAAAGATGGTACACTGGCTTCCAGACTGTCCCTGACTGGTAATAGTCTATGAAGCTTCTTACTGTCAGTAAAGCCTAGATCACAGTCCATCAGCTGACAGGAGACGAAGTAACATTTTATTTTCTGTTTATGTCAGATCATGTCCTTGACAAAGTTACAAACACATGTTATGTAGTCCACTGTGCACCCTAGGTTGAAGCAAATTGGACTGTGTAGCAGTTGTGCTATCCCTCTTTATAAGCCTCAGCTTCATCAGCTGTAGGAGGTGTCAGTGGGAAGAACAATGTGGTTTAAGCCAATTCAGGAAGCCGCATCTTTGCTTTGGAAAAAAGAGAACACAAGCAGCAAATACTCAGAGGGTCCCTGATTCCAGGCAAGTCTCTTGTTACCAGCAGGCACAGACCAGGGCTGTGCTCCCTTCTTTGGGATGGAGAGTTTCCTCTAGCACTAAAACCTTGGCTCTAAAACCCTGGCTCTTGGAAGCTACATACACATAACTGTGTTCACTGAAGGAGTTTTGGAGCTTGGAGTCCCATTATTTACATCCGACTGTATATTTTCTCCTGAGAGCCCTATAAACAAAATGAATTGCAGAAGAAATTGCACATTCCCACAGAGGCATGTTTGCCTCTCATGAAGTCTGAAACACCATAACCCAAATGTACTGTGAGATAGTAAATCTGAGAAGGCAGTGTGTGGGAAGCCTAGTCTGAGATGAGAAGGACGGAGAAAGCAACCCACTGCAGCCCCCAGCATCTTTCCCTGCAAACACTCTGAGTCTGGGAGCTGGAAATGCTTTGGGAAAACAGAGGCCAGTCAGTACCTAGTGGCTCCACTAATTCCAGGAGCCCTCAGACACTGAAAACCGAAGTGTTTATCTGTTCTTTCTAAATTTCAGCCTTTCCAGACTGTTGCAGACAGGCTTGTTTCTGAAGAGAATAGGAAGACAGCTGGTGAAAAAGGGTCTTGCTTGCTCTCATCTAGGAAAGTCTCAAACAACACATACCTTTCCAGCTGGTGCTTTCCATGTGTATTGATTCCAGCCCATGTTTTCTGATCACATATTTTATTCTCCTCTCTAGGCTGTCCTGCCTGCAATCACTCTTTCCACCTGCTTTTAAGGCCTCCTGTTGCTTCCCACCCTGCTAGAAAAGGCAGCTTTTAAGCACTGAAGCTCTGTTTGTGGCTCTGGCATCATGATGTCTCTAGGCAGAGACTTTCTTAGTTGTGGTCCATGTCAGCACACAGCCACCCTTACGGAGATCAGGTATCTCCCAAAATAAGGGCTCCCCTAAGGAAGTATTTTGGGAGACAGGGTGCAGCAGGGATGAACGCGCCGTGTGTTTTATTTGCAAACTGTGAGCAAGGTATGACTTTTTGAGGTCTATCTGGGACACAGGATTGTTGTTGGGATGATGTTTGTGAGTAAACTTTGGTCAGCAGATTGTGTGTGTGTGAACTGGTGCAAGGAGCAGGCAGCTGGGAGGGCATCTGTGGTGGTGAGTGGAAGGTAGGTACACGGTGGACACAAATGATGAGTCTTTGTTCCCTGATTGGATGAGCACCTCTGGCAGAAGCATGTTTCTGGGACAAATATTTCTTTTCCCAAGTTCCTAAAGATGATTTCTGTAAATGTTTGCTAATGTTTACTTGACATTTGTAGTCACTCATGTCAATATGATCCCATCCTGGAATGCTAACTGGAAGCAAACACAAAAGTGGGCATGAACACAGCTGATGTGGATACAGTTTTTAATTTAGGCTGATTTTCATGGTCATTATCTTTCACGTAATCATCCAGTTTGGTTGAGAACTAGTGGTGCTCCAGGAGTTCCTCCCCTTCCAAGAGTCAGGATTTTTTTGTTTTCTGTTAGGAAAATGTGTTACCAAAATCACTGCTGTTTGTGTCTACTGCCTGACACTTCATACCACAATCTTGCATCCAGTTTCTTCTAACTTAATCAAAACTTTACAATCTTGCCTAAAAGCTCCCACAGCAGTTGTTCGCCTCTGGCTGTTTTTATAATACTTTTTTTTTTTTTAAAAGCTCTTCTGAATCAATTAAGCTGTTTCCAAGAATGTAACTAAAACTAAGCACATTTTTATTTTCTCTGTGTCAGGAAAAAAATCTGATGATGACTTTTTTCATAAGTTCTGCTGCACTGTGCTGTAGAGCAAGATCATCAGATTTACAGTGGAGCTGGGCTTTGGGTAGGAAATGTGCTTTGAGCCTTTCCTCTGAAAGATTATCTAACAACCAGCCACAAGGAGTTGTGGTTTGAACTGTCTCAGCAGTGACACCTTTGATTTTCACACCTAAAGACACTGCAGATTTCTCATGTTCTGGGAGTGTTTCCAGCCAGGTCTGAACTTACTCTTACCACAGTGGCCATTTACCCCAGTAGTTGGTCCAGCCTTGCTTGGATCCAGGCAAAGAAGGGCTGGGATAAGGATAAGGAATTTTGATGAGGCAGAAACTTGTTCTGAAGTCTGAGGGGTGTTTTGGATTGAATGGGGGCTCAGATCTACTTGGCCAAGATACAAAGGTATTGCATGATTCAGGCACCTGAGAGGCATAGCTGAGGCCAGCAGGACCTTCATCTCCAGGCTGCAAGAATATTAGACAGTGCTAAGTACTTTTTAAAACTCAGGCTTGGGTAGAGTGTCTGTGTGTGCCTGGTGGCTCTGTCTCACTTTGCCATCCATGCAACAGGAGAAATAGCAGTGCCTCACCTCGCTGGGCTCACTGTGACTCGGGCATCTCTGCACAACCCTCCGGCTCAGCTCGGTGGATGCTGTAGGAAGCCCAGAGGACACTGCTGAATAGGGTGTGGATGCCATGCAGTAAACAATGATCGCCTTCAAACACTGGATGACGATGAGAAAATGGAGAACTGTTCACCCACAGAGAGGGGTCCAGTGTGTGTGATCCAAAGACCCAGAGAGCAAGAAGTATTTAGGAAAAAAAAGTAAGAGGAATGGCACAAAAGCCCTTGAGACAGTGCTCTCACTGCTCATCCTCTTGGGTCCAGTAAACATGTTTGGTCCTGGCACTGTGTTTCACTGTGGTGCCATGCAGCCAGGGACCATTCCAGCTGGCAGAGGCACCACACAGTGTAACCATCTGCAGCCACAACAGCACCAGCGACAACAACTTCTCCCTAGTCCCGGGGTGGCTTGATAAAGGAATCCACAGAGATCCCCACCTTAGCCTGGTTTGGTCACCACCAAGTACAGCGAGTGGCCAGACTCCGGTAACTTTGGCCATCAGGGTCCAGTGGCTGGAGAGCATGCTCAGGATGGGCAGACACTGTGGGAATGTGGCTCACCAGGCACAAAGTCTGTGAAAAGAAGTGAAACAGAGGTGGAGTAGAAAGTAAAGGTCAAATACTCTTGGCTCATGCAAACTTCTGGGTTTTTTGGTTGTTTTCGTTTTCTGGTTTTTTATTTCATTTTTTCCCCGCTGGTGACAATTATATGTGTTGCAAGGTGAAGTAGTTCTCAAGAGAAATGAAATCCCTTTCTCTGACCTCGGAGTGCACAGCACTCTTAATTACTTGACAAGCACAGTTTACCCTTTGAGCAATTCATGATTCCCCTTTCACAAGTAAGAGCACACTTTTGTGGATGTTTTCCTTGCTCAGTACTACCTAATGGATTTTTTTTTCCTTAATAACTGTCATTTGACCTGCATCTTGGGTTCAATCCCCATATGGGCTATTCACTTCAGACTTGGACTCAATGATCCTTGTCGGTCCTTTCCAATTCAGAATAATCAATGAATCTGTGAATCTTGCTATTCTCAGCTCAAAATTAAAATTTGTGAGTTGCTGTTTGCGAATACTATTTGTTTTTCATTTACTAGAGGAATATTAGGCACATTCATCCCATTTCCTCTTAGTGCCTCATTATCAATAAACTTTTGCCTCACTGCTTCTGTAAATAATTTCCATCCCTTTCCTTTGGGAACCATGTGTTCGGGCTCTTGCACAAGTGTCTCATGAGGGTAATTGACCAAGTCATGCAGTATCATTTTAACTCCTTGATGAGTTGGCAAAACTTCATTAAAGGGGGATTATTGAACAACTCATAAGGGTTTTTTTGGATGAGGAAAGCATTGCACTTAAACCATGACGCAAGCAGGGTTTCCCAGTATTTTACCGAGCACAATGGCTTGCATCAGCGATTGGTATCATTCAAAAGACTTGGATTATCCTGGCTCCCATAGTCAACACATACCTTCTCTCTTCCGGGATATGAAGGATGTGGAGCTAAAGCTCCAGAGGTGTCCTAAGTTGGTATATATGTTTCAGAGCTGATGACAAATGAGGGAGAGTTTCAAACACTCTTTCCCTACTCCTCACAGCCCCAGCAGAAAAAAATGTGAGGTGCAAGAGCGTAGCACAATTCATGGTGGTCTCCCATGGGTGGCTGCAGCAGAGCTGGCTGCTCACGGCAAACACCGGTGGTGGACATAGACCCAGAGCCAGGCTGAGCAGGGGAGAATTGTTTGCTGCAGAGGCTGGAGGGGACCTACAGAGGCCAAGGGTTTATTAAACTTCAGTTTGACTGGAGCTGAAATATGTGCCTCTAGAGCAGGGCAGCAGAGGTTCACAGAGTCCTTTCTGTAGACATTTTATGACAGTCTTTGGGGATACATATAAGAAGACTGGGGCATTCTGAGTAATTTAAAAAAATATTTGTTTAGACTATGTCAGGGTCAACTGGAGTTTCCAAGCAAGCCAGTCTTAGTTGGATTTTTCTGTCCCTGCCCTTCCTCCACAGCTATAGTGTAGACACACCGTGGTTCATGGCCAGGCCATGCAGTGCAGCCATGTCCCCTCAATACCTCAGTTCTTGAGATCAGAGAGACCTTGAGGTCACTGTGTATCTCCTGCACTATATGTAGGCTCATGGAGACCAAGGATGAGAGTCCCTGGCTACCAGGGGTTGTTGCTGCCACCCTCAGACCCTGTCAGGAGTCTGGGCTTCCCCATCTCCATTGGCGTCAGCCCCTGTGAGGCTTCAGCATTGCCCTCACCTCATGACAAGGGTGTAGAGGTCAGAGGAAACAACTTGGTGCTCTCAAGTTTGCTATTGGTTATTGTGTCTTCCTTCTCGGCTGGCAAGTTCTCCGTTTGGTTGCACTGCATCTTGTTTCAGTTTGGGACTTTGCTGCCCTATTACTCTCTGCCAGTAAAAGCTGATGCCAGTCTGTTGCCCTGCCCTGGTGACTGTGAATTAGTGGGTTTGGTAGCCAGAAACCTAATTTCTTTCTGGAATGCTTCTAAAAGCCTAGTGCTTGTAGGAATTTTCCCAGACCTGGCCGGCCTTGAGTTTTGCAATGTGCAGTTGGAATGAAAATAAATTATAGATGTTCTTCCAAGAACAGGCAGGTTTGGGGAAGGCTGAAGGTTTTTCTTCCCTTGTCTGGGCCTTTCTTTACTAATCAGCTGTATAAAACTGAAGAACAGCAGAACTACTTTGCTGAGAAATCTTGCCCAAACTTTGAATGTTTAAACTCAACCCTTTCTGTGGTTCAGCGAGGTTCAGCCAATTTTGGTTGTTTTCTGATTTTACTCCAGCTTTCCATCACTCCTGCTTTCCAGTTTCCAAGTGTAACTGGTAGCACCCAAATACCCCGGAGATGTGCTGTCCTTGGGTTCCAATGGGGTTGCCACAGCATTTCATCCAGACTCAAGAGTCCCCAGGTCTTCTCCATGGGGGCACCTGGGGGCCCAAACTGGGAAGCACAAGGAGCAGCACGGGAGCGGTGCTGGGAGGATTTGTTTGGGCTTGCCTGACTGCCCATCTGAAGTACATAGCGCTGCACTTTAGCAGAAGGGTAGTCCAGGGACACGCACACACTGCAGTGCCTTGCTGGACTAGGGCCGCAGGCTGGCTGCTCCAGCTGGGCAGAGCCTGCTCGGACACCACCCTGGCCGGGGCCCGCAAGCCATTGAAGTTCGTCTGTCGTTAATTTGAACCAGGACTCCATAGTGCAGAAGCGGCTGAGGTCTCACCCAGCTCATCACAAAATGGCCCTAATCTCCCTCCTCCTGCCTCTCTTCTCTGCTGGCAATTTCAGGTTGCAGGTACAGCCCTGCTACCAGCAGCATAGAACAGGCAACTAGAAGTCACCTCTGGGAGGCAGCTAAACTTCAGCAATGCATTGCTGTCTCTGCTGCAGAGAGGTTGCTTTTGCAAAGCAGACAGACAGAAGACTGCAGAGAGAGGCAGACAGACCAACCAGCCAAATGATGTGAACAGTGTCCAGGCAGGCACCAACCCACAGGGTGAGGTGAATCACTCTGCAAGCTGGGAGCAGGGAATTAAACTGTGCCACAGCCAGACATCAGAGCAAGGATCAGCTCCCTTCAAGCAGCTTTGCCTCAGCAGCCTTCCTCACCAGCAGGAAGAGTCCCCCATTCCCTTCTTAACCAGATGGCTGATTTATACCTTCTGTCACAGGTGATGGCTGGTGGTGCCTTGCTCGGCATGCGCTTAGCACGGAAGGCAACACACACATTGAGACCTGGAAGGCTGCACCACTGCCTCGTGCCTCCCTCTCGCCCTGACAGAGCAGAGGTCCTGCTTAGCCTGCACCCAGCCTGGGGTGGAAATTGTAGGGGAGATGTCCAGGGCATGTTGTGGGGAAGAGAGAGGCACTGACTGGTTGCAGGGGAAACTTCTGGAGCAGATGACAGCTTGCAGAGAAGAACCCCCTTTCCTCTTGCAGTGCTCAGGTGAGGGATCTCCTCAGATCCTTGCAGTGGCCAAGCAGCATGGGTGAGGTTAAGATGGATACATAAATCTGTATCTGATGGGAACTCTTATGCTCTTCCTTTCAGAGTGAGAGCTTAGTCCCAAGCCCTTCATCAACCTCATCTGTCACTCACATCTGAACAGCCCTCAGTGCTACCACCAGCACTGAGAGGCACTGCTTGCTGTCAGCCCCAGAGCTCCCCAGCACTTACCTTTCCCCGCTCCAGGTGCAGGGCCTGACTTCACAAGGCCCCAGCACAGGGAGGGGGTTGAATCCTGGCTACCTTAAATGCTACTATCGCTAACTTCACTGGAGGTAGCATCCAAGCAGGGGAGGAACAACCTTGCTGGATCTAGATATTTCTAAAAGAAATACACTGCTGGGATAACTGAATGATCCCAAAGTAAAGTAGACCAGGTGGATTGGGCAGATGTTGCTCCAGTTGCTGACAGCCAGTAGGGATGTCCCAGTAGGAAAACTCAGCTCAGACAGGAGCAGAACAGAGTTCCCACACTGGGACAGAGCATCAAGGTGTACAAAACCCTACAGTGCCTGTCTGTGGAGAACAAAAGTCTTCAGCAAACAGCACTGGGGACCCGTCTGTTCTGCCTTTCACTTGCCCATGGGTCTGTGGACTCTTTTGGACTGAAATCCCAATAAACAGTTACAAGCTCGTGTGTAGGTATGAGTCTATGCCTGAGATGACCCCATTAAATACTTTGTCCAATATTAGTGATGCTGATTTTTTTTCTTAATGATATAACACATTTTGTCTATTCAGCATTGAGACAAGTCTTCAGAGCAGTTAGGTGCTTACGTCTGGTTCTGAGCAGCTCGAGAAAAAACAAGAGCCTCAGGCAATCACTGCCACAGCGAGGCAATGCAGGACTGCTTGGGAAGGAGGACACTACTCATCCAAAAGGTATCAACACTAGAGCCAAGAGGAAACTGAAAGCCCTTGCAAGTCCCCTTCCCATCCTTGCCTGCCTGGTCTGTTTTACCTTCCCATCCTTACCTTGCCTGGTCCTGGTACCGTGTAGCTGGTACACATCAGGGATATACCAGTTCAGAGGTTCTAGATGGCTTCTGGTTCATATGCACTGTTTTAGAAGACACACAAGTAGGATAGAGCAGAAACTCACAATTTTCTCCTAGCTGTTTATGACATGCCTACAGTGGGAAATGAGACATTTCAAAATGCAGTAGCTGACCCATCTTGTCTGTCTTACTTTCAACTTTGCACATAGCCTGGCATGCTGCAAACCTGTAGCTGATCACCCCCAGCCCTGTGCCTGGGGACGCCTGTGTGGGATCTAATGAAGCTCTGAGGCCACTGAGGTGGCTGTCAGTTCCCTCTGCTGTCACTTAAAAAGTCATCTTGTGGCTGGTCCTGGCATATCTCCAAGGCACTGTGTCACCCCCTGAAATACTGAAGACCTTCAGGTGTCAGAGAGGGCAAAACTATGTCACTGGGAAATTAATGGGCTCATCAGAGAGAACTGAGATGCCCAACTCCAGAATACTGGCATAAGCAAGAATCTCCCTTCACATTCAGTAGTGAGGAAGCCATGGTATGCAATGGAGCAGTTTCATTTTCTCTCCACGGACGCAATGGCAGTACATTTTCTTGCTCTTTCTTTTTCCTTACATCATGTTCTAGGAGCCAGAAAGTCCACTGCAATTGCAGCAGGTTGCTAGGAGCATTTTCGTGCCTTCAAAATTTACTAGTCAGCACTTTCCTGCTTTTCAGATGAATGTGACACATGAAAAAGGACTTGGGGAATGAGCTGTGCTTTTTTCTCTAGCCACAGCTTCTATGCAGAGTTTTTTGAATTGATTTGTTTATGTAAAAGCCAGTTTTGTTTGCATCTTTTAAAAAACATGAAAGAGGAGCAAGCAGCACATGTTGCATTTGTACAGACAATGCTGAGCTCTCCCCAAGTAGCCACAGGGTGTGTGAATCCAGCTAATCAGGCAATAAAGCAACACATGCCCTCAAAAACAGATGTTTGTATGGGGGGGAAAAAAGCCAGTTCAGAATAAAAGTGAGAGGAACGGCAATTTTCCCAAATAAATAATGCATATTCCCCAGGCTTGCTGTGATGTGAAATTCTCAGCAGCACTAGAGTTAATGTTTATCAAGCTGTTTGTCCCCAAACTCAGACAGTGATTTACTCCAGGAGAACTAGCCTGCCAGGAACAAGAGGGCTTAAGTGCAGCCAGGGCTGAGGTGAATTTGACTCCCACTGAAACATCTCCCAGGCACACAGTGGAGGGTAGAGCCAGTGATTCAAGTTATACACTGGCTTCAGGACCACCAAAAAACCACCCACGGACCCACTGTGTGACACCTTTGGTATTGTCTCCAGACTGCTTTTCAGGAACAGAAGGAGGTTTTTAGACCTTTCTGCTCCGGGCCTTAGTATTGTTCCTGCTGTGTGCTCTGATCAGAAAAATAGGTCTCTTCTCAAAGACGGGACCCTAGGCGTGGTCAGGAGGAGCACAGTAGAAAGAAACACTCCTTTCCTCCTTTCATTCTTCCACAAGTAGACTTTTCTGTAGGACTTTGCTCTGTCTGTAATTAGCTCCTCAAGGTGATCAGGTATTTCACAGCTATTTTTAGTCTGTGAGTTCCTACCGTGAGTAGCCACTGAGGGTGTGCCCCCTTTGCTGTAGAGCCTCAGGAGGCTGCAGGCAGCAGAGCAGCAGTGCCAGCAGCTTTGACAAGCTCAGCAGAGATGGATGGTGTCCATGCAGATGAGAACATTCATGCAGTGGTCTCCAGAGCACAATGGGAAGTCAGTGAATGCTGTCCCATGAGCAGAGGAACAGCACAGACAATACTCAGCCTTCCTTCAGGTTTTGAACAATCAACCAAATGAGGTCCCTGTCTGGGAGGGATGGGCAGGCCACGTACTTATCCTTATCCAAAGTTGAAATGGAGATGCTCCAACCAGTTTCTGCTTAGCAGCAAAGGGTAACTGCAGGTTCCAGAATGAAGCCAGTGGTTTGTGTCCTGTGTAGAATTCTACCCCCTACATTTAAGAGATGAATGCTGCCCAGTTTTACACTTCAGTTGGGCACAAGAGTGAAAGTATGATTAAGCACCTGATCATTGCTAATAAAATCACTGATGCCACATATAGCTAAAAAAGTGTTAAAATCTTCTCTACACGTGCAGACTGCTAGAGCACAGACTCCCTGAACAGAAATAAACCTAAATATTTGAGTCTTTATATGTCTAAAATCCAGTCACTTTGTTTTTTTCTATATAACCCAAAATGTGGATGTTTTTTAAATAATAGTCTTGTGCTGACTTCTAGACTCTAATGACAGATAGGAGGCAGAAGACTGCAACAGACAGCTTAGAAACAAGTATAATGGTTTCAGCATGTGTTAAGGCAAGATCACAAGAGTCGGATAAGGTTCCTGTGGTTGGCCAAGTCCTTGAGGTGTGCTGGCTGGGCTGTGGTGCAAATCTGCCTTGGTAAGAAGTGTAAAATACACTGCTCAAACCCTGTCTAGGCAAAATTTTAGCACTGGTATTTAAGCAAGAGTTGAGAGAATGACATTAAGAGCTTTTGTTTTTTTAAAGCATTGCTATGAAGAGTCAGACCATGCCCGTGCAGGCAGGGAGAGGCACCATGAAGTAGCCAGCATTGTAGGCCACAGAATTTGGGGGTGGGCAGGGGGGAACACTCCTATGCCCACACTTGGACAGGAAGGCCCCTATGCCATTTAGTGTGGGAGCAGAGGGGCAGCCTGGTGCAGCCCCACGCCATCTGCGCCATGTTCTTTGAACATGGACTGCCCACAGACAGACAGCCTCTGCGAGCTGCCACATGCCAGTAGGTGTTCCAGGCTCTTCTTGAAGCCTCCCAGGACTGGGATAGCATCAGCTCTTCAAGGAGACTGTAATAGCTTGGACAAGATGTTGCCAGAGCAGTGCATTAGCAGTGCCAAAATCCAGCAGACTTTTTGCCTGTAGTCCAGGGGGAAATGCCTTGTGCTGGCTGTGTGCCTGGGTTGTGCTGGCCATGTAGCTGTCATGCAATCTTATGGGCTGTGGGGCTGCCATCACAGGATCTGTGTGGGGGAGCCTTTCGTGCAGGAGCTGTGGCTTGTCATGCATGTGCTGTGCAAAGCAGACCCACCATTTCAAGTTGGGCCCAAAGCTGTGTGTTGGAAATGTCCCACTCTCCATTGCCCTGTGGATGCACCAAGCTGACTTTGCTCTAAATTAAATGTCATGGATAAGATTGTACACAGTGAAGATTTTATTTCATCAGCCTCCCAAAACAGCACAGCTGAGGAACAAAACAGATAAAAGGTGTGAATCCAAACATTCTGACAGAGTGATAAAGATGACTGTTCCCTCCAGGAGTGTGTCAGCAGAGCAGCGCAATGCCTGGCTGTCTCAGGGCCTTACCTCATGGTCCCATGTGAATATGGTCTTGTGTCTCCTGCACCCCCTTTCTCCTCCGTAGAGTTCCCAGGACAGATGTGGTGAGATTTGAAAGGCATATCCCCTGCAGAAGAAGTGGGAATGCAGGCATCCCTCTTGCCCAAAAGGAGCTGCAAGATGCTTGGGGCTTACATGCCCAGTTATCCTGGACTGTCCCTGCCCCTTGGCAGATGACACAGGGTCACTCAGGGAAGGTCTTGGGAGTGCTGATGGTCTAGCAGGCAGCCAAGGCACTGAGAGAGCAGGGTATAATTGTGGGAAGTCAGAAAATATCCTCCTTCTGCTGCTACGAGGGCAAGGATGGATTGGCAAGCAGTGAAGGAGGCACCAAGCGGTCCTGTCAGGCTTGTAAGGGTGCAGCGGTGCTCACATTAACTCCTTGTCATGGAGATCTTCACAATATGTAACTCAAGGTCTCTCTAGGTTTGATTAGAAACAGACACCCCAAACTTTGCACTGAAACTTTGAGGCCATCTCCAGTTACAGGAAGTCTGGGCATATCCATATGCAGATGTATGCAATTTGTTTCACTTCAGCACTTAGCGTGACTGTTTTGAGGTCAGGGAGCCTGTTTCTAGGGAATGAGAGTTACTTCTTGGGATGTTCAGCCCAGGGTAGATTTACACCATGCCCTCCCTATGCTGCCGTCCTGCCCTCCATCCCACAGTTTCTGTCCCTCTCATGAAAACAGCTCATCCCTACCAGGGCCCTCAGGGGCTAGAGGTGAAGAAGCCCATGTCTGCTGCAGTGCAGGAGCATGAGAGCAGCATGACTGAGCTGCAAGGAGGGCTCTGGCCTGGCAGAGCAGGCATGGGAACACCCACTCTTTGTGCAGGAGTCCTTGCTCCTTGGGGCTGATGGTTTGTGATGGAGATAACTTATCACTGCTGAAAAGTCCGGGGCCCAGCTCTCAGCTGCAGTTTGAGCTATGCTGTCAACGAAATTAGAACAGACGCAGAGCTTTTCTCTCTCTCTCTCTGTGTGTGTGTTTGTGTGTGTTTGTGCAGACCCTTCCCTAGCCAGCTGAGCTCCTCAAGCAGATAAAATGCAGCAGAGGAGTTCCCAAGGAAAGGCTTCAGGTCTTGTGTCTGCTGCTGCTGGAGCTGCAGGGGGCTTGGGAGTTAGGGAGGCAGCCAGCACAAAGCCGTGGGGGAAAATGTACTGAGCTTCCTGACATCATAAATAATAAAAGAAAGAGAGAAAGGGAAAAAAACCCCTAGCCTCTTGGAATACTTTATTTATTACTCTGTCTCTACTGACTCTCATAGGTGGTAGTCCATTGCTGCAGACTTTCTGGAACTGTTTTATTTTCAGTTGTGAAAACTATAAATACCATGTCCTTAGCACATGATTTACCAAGGCTGTGGGGCAGGGCACTGTCCCAACCCATTTTGGACAGCTCTGTCCACCTGCATCCCGCAGGAGCAGTGGGAGAGGTCAGCCAGTTGGAGAAGACAGGTTCAAAGGAGGCAGTGTGTCAGTCACTGGCCTAGACACTGGTCCTGGAACCCAGGGAGCATAAATTTTGGCAAAATGCTCCCAAGGATCAAAGCAAAGAGAGCTGAGATAGACAACATCAAGCTTTGATAAGCTTTACAGGGAGCTCCTCAAAAGTCTGAGGGAACAATATTAGAGAAAGCAATAAATCTGAAATCACAGTAGGGCAAAAGTGCCAGGTAACTCCATTCCCTTCATCCAAGGTCTGCCTACGAGCCCTTGGTACCACCTGGGCAGTTCTCTTCTCAAATGCCTTTCATAGCTCATCCTCCCAAGCTTAAACCTGGGCCAGCCTTGCCCTCATGCCTGAGGGTGACAGCTACATTTCATCCTTCTAGTTTCATCCCAATCACCTCAGTGCAGCCTTTCAGCTGCGAGAGTGAGAGCTGGGCAAGGACTTGTACACTGTACACCTTCTCACAAGCCCTTTCATGGGCTTTTGGCTGTGAGGATGTGTCAGAGCTGTTCACAGAAGGGCTAAACTGTAAATATACAGTGAATTCGTGGAAGGATTTTGTAACAAGAGATGAGTGCTGGGAAAAATGGCTATTGCCAAAGACACGGGCTAAGATGCCTAAGCTGGCATTAATGACCCTGGCTATGACATTGCCAGGGAAAAGCTCCCAGTGGGTACATCACTAAATGGTGGCGCTGTTTCCCAGAAAGACTGATCCTGGCCTGGTAACATTTGAAAATAGACTAATACGAAATTTCCAGAAAAAGATGAGACGCTTGATGTGCCCTTGGCTTGGTAAGAGAGCATAGATAGAAAATACCACAGTACCACTTCCCACACATCTAGGAACTGAGCATAGTGGCTCAAGGTTAAAACCTGCAGTAGGGCTACCATGTTTTTTGCACAAAGATCCCAGCCAGAAATGTGGCCAGGTGTGACACTGGGTTGTGCACTATATGCCAGGTGGCCAGTTGCTCACACAGATCCCTCTTTTTCTCTCCTGGGGACAGAAATGCAGAGCAGTGGCATCGGATAAGGGAGAGCCATGGGTCCCCACCAGGGTCCTGCTGGCATAGCATCACTCTTGCTAATAAAGGGGACACCACTGTCACTGGAGGCAGGAGGTGTGCAGGAGAGGACACACATAGTGCCTCTGCCTGAGGATGCACATGCCCTGTTACAAAGCTCAAAGGTGGTTTTACTGTAGGTGCCAAGCCTTAAAAAGGAACCAGTTCACTGGTTCAGTGGTTGAAACCTCTTCCTCCTGCATTGCCATACTGCTCTCATATGTCATGTCTCATTAATTACTAATTATTGAGGGCAGTCAGGCAGGAACAGCCCCCCAGACTGCTGTCACACCCCTCTCATTTCCCTCTGCCCTCCACGCAGGGGGTGCTGTTTCCACAGGTGTCTCATCCCGTCCTTTTCCATGGCACTAAGCCCTGTTCACGGTCTCCTTGCCAAAAGCAGGGCAAGTCCTGGCAGAAGGCTGTGGGGGCAACTGGGGCTGTCAGTCAGGATCACCTCTGCTGACACACCACCACTGCCTGAGGACGCAGGAGCAGAAAACAGACCCCACCGAGCACCACATGTGGCTGCTGTGCACTCCTGGTTTTCTACTCTGTGTAATTCAGCAGGGGAGCACAGATGGGCTGGTGACAGGGGACCTGCATGGTGCCGGGAGCAGATGGGTACCTCTCAGAGACCTTTCCTGTGGCCAGGACCAAGGAGTGTAGGGGTCCATGATGTTCACTCCTGACGTGGCTGTTGGGAGGTTGAAGGAGGGCCTTGCTGGGGTGTGTGAATGTGAGTGTGCAGGGCTCATCCTCCCACCTGGGTCTCTGAGGGGGAGCAGGAGCTGAGAGAGCTTGCCCCAACCTCCTCTTGCCCATCTGTGCTGGGCAAAATTGGCCAAAAGATTTACATCTGTTTCCTTCTCTCTCTCCCTGCCCCCTACCCCTGGTCAAACCTGCCCTCCTCTTCCCTCCCTTACCTCCCCCACAAATAGGTAAGGAAAGCGGTTTGGGAGAGCCTGACTTGCAG
This sequence comes from Gymnorhina tibicen, assembly GCA_013399875.1. NCBI lineage: Eukaryota > Metazoa > Chordata > Aves > Passeriformes > Artamidae > Gymnorhina > Gymnorhina tibicen. Next base: position 1,355,943 of record VXAZ01004356.1, on the reverse strand, counting down.
CCAAGCTCCGACCCTTCAGCAATGGACAGCAGCTACCTCAGCGTGAAGGAGGCCGGGGTCAAAGTGCCCCAGGACAGGGCCAGCACAGACCTCCCCAGCCCCATGGACAAGGCCGACTCGGAGAGCAACAAGGGCAAAAAGCGGAGGAACCGCACCACCTTCACAAGTTACCAGCTGGAGGAGCTGGAGAAGGTCTTCCAGAAGACCCACTATCCCGATGTCTATGCCAGGGAGCAGCTAGCCATGAGGACAGACCTCACTGAGGCTCGTGTACAGGTATGGGGGAAGGCCTGGGGCTGGGTGAGGGGTGGATGAGCCACAAAAAACCTCCGAGGTTCCCTTGCAGCCCCACCATAAGCTGCAGGCAGCTGAGCCCTAATCAGAGCCTGTGGCACAGGGAAAGGACAAGGAGGTACATCCACATCTGGCACTAGTGTCAGCTCCTTTATTCGGTCTGGTGTCCTGCAATTCAGTGTTCACAGAGACACCTCTTGCCCTTGAGCTAACGGGACAGCAGGTGGGTGAGCCTCACCACCACCCTGAACAAAGCTTGCACAAAACCCGCTCTCTTCAGGAGACCTGCAGGGGACACAGGTTCATTAGTCTGAGTGGGAGCAAGCTTTTCCACAGGATGGGCTCTTTCTGGCAGATGAGGATGCAGAGGTGACTGGGAGTTCAGTACCAGAAAACATGAGGTGACACAACAGAGGCAGCTCTTGCTGCCTGCTTGGCAGGTGCTGAGACTGCATGAAAGCTGGAGATCTGGAGGCAAAAGGTGCACCCACCACCTTGGGAGGAGCAGGAGAGCCAAACAGCCACACTCTGCTGACAGTCTCAATCACCTCCACCCACTCAGGTGCCAGCTCTCATGAACTAGCTCCCTTGAACTAACCCGGGGGGCCAGCAGAGCCGAAATCCACTTCAGAGGAGGGAATGATTCTCTGACTACTGCTCTTTCCTCTGAGTCATGGTTAAACAGGAGGCCTCTCAGGGCTCAGAAGCATGTGCAAAAAGGAGCACCACTGCATGGAGTGGACATCCACAACTCGCGACTTGGTGGCCAGCTCCTTCTCTGGCACAGCTAATCCTGTGACTTCTGTCTGCAGGCATTTGCCAGCTCACCACCTCCAGAACCTGCATTAGCATCAAGAATAATTGGCCCATGGAGACACCTGATTCTCTCTCTTATACCAGAAATATTCCCAGCTCCCAGGCAGCCCAGCTTACCTTCTGCTTTAACCTTTACAAGCAGTTGCCAAAAGTAAGGCCCACATCCATGCTTAAGTCCATTTTAGTTTGTACATTCACTTCTGGACTCAAGCAGAAGCAGGATTTTTCTTGTCTGCTTGCCTAAATGGGTTTGCAGGGTTGGTGTGCTCCTCTTGCCCACAGCTGTTTCTCTTCAGGCTGGACATGGCTGCGTTTCAGTGGGCAGCAGTGCAATTCCCATTGGTCCCGAGTGCAGCCTGCTGAACTCTGCAGGACGGGCAGAGCAAGGCAGTGCTACAAACATCAGCTCTTTACTTGTGCCACTGGATGCAGCTCTTGATTTCCCAAGAACACACCACAAGTGCTAATGGGGTCTCCTGGGAGGCCAGGCATAGCATCGGGTTACTGGCTGCACAGTGCATGAAATTCCTTTTGCTCAGGAATGAGAATGAGGTGCTGGAGGGTGGCGAGCTCCTGCTTGCTTCTGAGCCAGGGTTTGCAGCTACTGTGTCGTCCCAGGCAGTGTGCAGGCCTGGCCATCAGAGCCAGGGCAGGCAAGGCAGATGCAATCTACAAGTTCCTTACATAAGACCCTTCATTTTGGGGTTTTTCCCCACTTTACCACTGGATAACACTTCAGCTGAAGGCAGAAGCAACTCCCTAGGTAGCCAGGAGTATACTTGGCAAAGAGGGGCTTCAGCTTGCTCTGAGATCAGCGTGCCAGTAGCCTGTTGTCACAGGCAGCCAAGAACAGCCTCCCTGCTCTTGCAACTGCCAGTGCACACCTCTCACTTGGGATGGCGATGACAGGGCTCGTGTAACAGAGCTTGAAGGGCTTGTCTAAGTGGCCTGGCTGCTCGAGCACTTACCCCATGGTGAAAGGGGTAAGCACTTGCATTTCAGTCATTCCCCGGCTCTGCTGGGAAGGACCCGGTGGCTCGGGCCACGGGCTGGCACCAGGCCACCACCTCGTGATGAAGGGCTGCCGTGCTGTCGGTAGCAATGCAGACTCCTGTCACTGGAGAGCGAGAACCAGCAGCCTTGTGCCCAGTGCAGTGGGTGCTGACTGGGGCAGGCTCAGGGGCAGCCCAGGTGCTGGGCATCTCACACGTGTTCCCAGGGGGCTGGGGCTGCTGGCTAGTTGGCTGCTTAGCCCTGGCATGGCAGTGGCAGCCCCCAGGAGGCGTGGAGGTGCAGTGTGAGGTGGCACAGGGCTCTTCTGCTGATGGCACAGGGCTGTGCTTCCAGTGAGGAGGCTTTTGGAGTCAAAGCCCTAGTGAATTGCCCTAGTGAATCACCCTAGTGCCTCTCTCCAGCTCTGGGTTGTGCTATAGCTTGTTTAGGCTTGACTTTGGTCTCCCACCCCCAGGGCAGTTCTGCTCTGTGGGGGTCTTCCAACACCAGCAGTGTGGCATCAAGGGCCATTAGCTCACAGCCCAGGAGTGGGTACGGGCATGGGGCTGCAACTTAGGAGACTGATGGCAAAGCAAACACCTACTGCAAGGACCAAGAACCAAGGGCTAGAAGGTGGAAGTCACAAATTAGCCACAAGCCCCTAACCACTTTTCCCCTGCAAGCCAAATAGCTGCTAGGTACTCAGACACCCTCCGCCACTCTCCGCTGGGAGAGGCTCTGGCTGCTGTGGGGTGTTTGGGCACACACCTACTGCAGCCCCATGGGCTTTGAGGGAAGCACAGTAGTCCCTCTCCCAAGGAAGATATGGTAAACTAAGGGATAATCCTGCCCTGGCATGATTTCTTGGAGGTCAGCTTCAGCTGCCTGCAAGGCTGAACTAAGCAAAGCAAGGTGGCAGAAAGCTGAGGCACACAGCAGGTTTAAGGTGTGATGCTCCCTCCCACAGCTTTTGGCTGGAGGTCATCCCCTCCGGCCAGGCTTGGCTTCCTGGGGAGCACAACCAGCTGCACTGCAGGCAGGAGCAGATGCGGAGCCCAGACAGGCAAGTGGCAGCTCTGATTTTTCCATCCCTTTCCCAAGCTCACGCTTCATTAGTGAAGAAGCTGCCGGAGTTCTCAGTGCCTGCAGAAGAGCCCACGCCAGCAGCATACATGGGGTGGACCGTGCTGTCTGTGAAGCAGTGGCATTCCATGGCCTGGCCCCTGTCCTGCTCCATTTCCCTGCCTGCCTCAGTTTCCAGCCTTCTGTACTGGTGTCTGACAATGTCAAAGCTAATTCCCCCTGTGATGCAATGCAACATTTTCCTGTCTACCCCTCACAGCCTTGCCCCTTGTTTCCATGTACTATTAAGAAACTGCACGTCCCTGTTTTCCGAAGTGGGAGCCACGCATAAGCCCTGTGAAGAGGCAGAGCCACACAGCCAGGAAGAGGCTGCTATTGCTCAGTCACAAATCTGAAAGGATGCACAGGGGGTGCCATGTTCATGTAGGTCCTACACAACACGTATATCCCCTTTCTTTCTTTTCCTCTTCCATGTATGGGGCTGCAGAACCCCAGAAAGAGCCTCTGCTTGGTATCAGCAACTGCTTCAGCTTCTTCCAGCTCGTCCGGGTCTGCAGCAGATGTCTGGGGCAGTGGCACTAGGAAAACAAGGTAGACGTGTATTCACACATGATTCCTTCCTCTTGCACAGAAACACACACACAGGCACATCCCAAGCCTGTGCCAGCCTAGCCCTGGCTGTCTTATTTCACTTGGGTTATCAGTATCTGCCTCCTGGACTGCTCTCTGGGAGAGAAGAAAGGGATGGGGCTGGAAGGAGGTTTCACAGCCAGGGAATAAAAGCCCTCAGCCAGTCCCCATCAGAGCCAGCCTTATGATTGCTGGGACCATTAATGAAATGTTTTTGGCGGTGACCCTGTGATGCGGCAGGGGCTTGAAAGTGAGAGGGAAATGTCAAACTCCGCTGTAGCAAAATCACCGCCTCGGAAAAAAAAGAAAAGAAAAAAAGCAAAGCAAAGCAAGAAGTAATATATCTTGATCCCTTTTCCCCCATAAAACCCTGGGAGGCTGGTGGAAGGAGCGGAAAGACTGAGCTAAGCCTGCAGGAAATTAAACATGAAATGAAAACAAGCTCGAGTTATTCAATTCTCTCATCCCAGGCTCCAATTTCCCATTCCAGGCCACTGATAAAATGGTGTCCAGTTTCAGCGCTCAAGGATGAATTCTGGCTCTGTTATTGCAGTCTAAAAAGCAAAAGGCTGGTGGCCATCTCTGGCAAGAGGGGAGATGGCCTGGCCTTTGCAGAGGGATGGGGTCCTGAACACAGACAGATGGAGGCTGAGCAGAGGGAGGAGGGCAGCAGGACAAGAGGGCAGGAATGAGGAGAACGGATGCTGTGAGGCTGCCACAAGAGAGCAAAAGCACAAGAGACTTGAACATGGTGGGCAGCTCTTATCTGCATCAGAGCAGGGGTGTTGAGCACAGGGCACGAGCACAACCCCACAGCTGCCACCAGCCCACTGCCACACATGTACAGAGGTCAGCCTCACCCACCACTGCTGTGGTGGGAGTAGGAGAGAGGGGAAAACACCTTTAACTTAGAGGAAGGACAAATCAGTGATGCAGCCCCCAACTATCCAGTCATGGTTGGCGGCCTTGGTGAAGTCCCAACTGAGCCCATCCCCCTGTGCCCTGTGCAGGGCACATGGGGCTTGGTGACAGGGGTAGACTGGCAGTGCCCACTGGGTGCGAGGGTAGAGGCAGAAAGAGGCAGGAGCCTCCTTGCTTTGTCTCAGGCCACTTCTGGCCTCTCCCCCCACAACAGCACATTGGCTGTGTATGCATGTGGGTTTAGGTACCAGCATATGGCTGAATGTTTATGGAGACACGAAACATCCTCTGTTCTGTAGCTTTTTACAGGGCTGATTTGGTACATCAGGGCTTATCAAAGCATTGTCTGCAGGAGTCAGATACATGACATTACCATACACTCCCACTCTAATTGTTAACACTGAGATTCAGCCCACAGCAACTGCTGGCCCCTGCACAAAGTAGCCCATCCTGACCCCAGAGGACATGCTGCACCAGCCACTGCAACCTCCGCTGTCACATCCCCATCCCACAACAGCTGCTCTTGACAAGGAGTGACAGGCAATGAAAGGAAAACGGACTTCTGTTTGCATTTACATTTGCTTTTTAAAAGCAAATGTCTTCTAAGACTGTGGAAATACTGAGAATTAGTTGGGGTTTTTTGCTGACAATTTCACATTATACATTGCCATGCCTGTCTTGTTTTCCCCGGAGTACTGTAGAGGCCTGGAGAAACCCAACTGCAAGATACCAAGCAGGCCTTTAAGGAGTTGGACCAGAGGAGAAAGGAGAACTTTAAAAAGTGGTCCAAACCTTGCCACAAGTACTTCAGAGCTCACTGTCAGCTCTCAGAGTGTCTCTGGTGCCTGTGACACCAACACTTGGACTGAAGACACTCTTCTTCTTCTTCAGCCTAATGCGATGACTTGTCACATTCTCCCAGCCCACCAGCTACATGGCAGTTCGGGAACTGCCCGTTTAAACCACTTTGCTCTGTTCAATACAATGCATAAATGTGTTAGAGCAGAGGCCGAGACCTCACTCTGCTCTGTCAAGGCAGCTGTAGTGCTGCCCTGGGAAGCCGAAGGCACAGACCCTGCACTGATGGTTTTGAAGGTCACACTGAAGAGCCACACACCGCCGTGGGGGCCTGAGCTCGGCCGCCCCGCTCCAGGTGGAATGCTCGGGCGGGCAAGGCAGCCGGTGCCTTCACCACACAGGGAATGGCCGCGTATGCCTGGCATATGTTCATCCCAGCCTCATACACAGCCAGCACTCTGCTCCCTACCTGTTCTCCACCCCTCTGTGCACAGCGGGGCCTCCTCCGCCTGAGGAGGAACCGGGTCACCACCGCTAACTTTGAATCTGCAGATCAAAGCGGCGTGATCCAGGCCAGCCCTGGGACTGGCCTGCAGCTGGGCTGGAGCGGCTGTGCCAAGAAGAGGTAGAAGAAAAACAGACAGATGCCTGAGGCATCAAACCTGCTCCAGTAGGACGCTCTGCATGTGCAGCGTGTGCTCAGCTGGGATAATGTTAGCACGTTTCTGCTGATGCTTTTTGCACCTACTGAAAACATTGATAGGGTTTTTGATTTGGGGTAGGGGGTTGATAGCAGGTTGCTGCTTTGGGTATAGCTTGTGGATGACCCATGCCAGCGGCACTGCCATGGCCATGGGGCAGGGCACTAAATCCTGTGCTATGCACAGCCCACATGAGGAGCACATGCCAGGCAGCTGCATTATCGGCTCCCTGCCCCAAGCAGACCACAGTGCATGGCCAGACCCTCAGCTGCCTACTCATACCACAGGCCCGGCTGTGAGAGACCAGCACCAGGCTGCCTATGGGGGGGAAGGCTGAAACTGAAGCAGGACTGCCTGAAGCAACTCTTCCAGCACAAGCAGGAAGGTCAGCTCAGACTAGAAACCCAAGCCCCTTATCCCTCCCAGTAGCAGCTTCTAGCTGCACCAATTCAGGCTGCAGGTGCCACAGCTCTCCTGCCCCTGCAAAAGTTATCCTGCCATCCCACCCTGTGCCAAGCACCTGGCTTGTCCTGCTATCCTCCGAAGACATGAGCTTCCTACCTGGCGTCTGCTTTCCCCAGGTGCCTGGCAAGCAGCGAAGCTGCCCCACGGCCAGGCGTGGGAAGGGCCAAGCTGCTTGTCAGCAATACCCCCTCTGCCCCCCCCAGCGAGTCACCGTGTAAAACTCGAAGCAGAGCCGAGAGGCTCTAGGACTGCTCCTTTCATGCACTGGTGTGACCTGCACAACCCAGCCCCTGGTGATCGCCCTCATCTCTCAGTGCCTTCAAAGCAGCTCTTGATTGATGTGTTTCCCTGACTCACGAGCTTCAAGAGGCTTTGAAGACACTGGGCCAGGCTCTGATCTCTCTTAGGCTGATGCAAATCAGGAGCAATGGCGCTGACAACAGTGCAATAATCCACACTGATGCCAAGCCAGTAAAAATAAGAGCAGAAACAGAGTTTTGGTCTTTGCCTTGAAGGGATCTGAGCAGCCCGGTGAAGCAAAAAGTTGCAAACCCTGCAAAGAAAACTCAGTGTAAAGCAAAGGATGCTGTAGAAGGGCACCTGTCTTTTCCTGCAGCTAAGGAGGGGAGGGGTGTTCAGCTTTTTATTTCTTGTTGCGGTTAAGAAAAATGAGACAGTTTGGTGAGAAATGCAAGCTGCAGTCAATGGCATCATCATAGCCAGGATTGGGCCTGGGGAAAGCCCCACCACTGCTGTTTCCAGCCTGGCAGCAGCACACACGGATGTATTCACATGTCTCATCTGAAACTGGCTGACAGCAGGAGAGCTGCAGGCAGAGCCTGGGAAACATAGATTTAGGGGTGAGAGGAAGATGGGCTATCCCAGGGAAAATCAGGCTGTGGGAGGCAGGAGCTGGGAATGTGCCCAGAGAGGCAGCACACCGGAAGATGGGCATCCCCTTTTGCTTGGAGTGCACCCTTTCTAGGAGCACAGGCTGGCCCCAGACCCTCAAGAGAAGCAGGGAAGAACTGTCTCTCCCCTGCAGAACTTGTGTGTGGAGCAGTGACACCTCCCTGCCATACAAAACCACCCGCCTGGTGAGGCCCTGCCCTCTGGTGAGCTCCTCAGGGCTGCTGGGCTACCAGCCACTGTTCACAGCCCTGCTGTCGCCTCTCCCCAGGTGTGGTTTCAGAACCGGCGAGCGAAATGGCGCAAGCGGGAGCGGTTCGGTCAGATGCAGCAGGTCCGGACCCACTTCTCCACTGCCTATGAGCTGCCCCTGCTCACCCGTGCTGAGAACTACGCCCAGGTGAGTGCATTCCCCTGCCTGGGCACAGGGCTTGCTGGACACGCTGCCTCTGGTCCCAGTCCTCCCCAAGTCAAGCTTCACCTCTCAGGTACATCCACCTGCCCTTAGGCAAGGCTGCAAGGACACCGGGGCTATATTGTCAGGCACTGAAGGGCTGGCAGTTTTTTAGTCAGGTGTCCTGCTTAGTCCACTCATGCCCTGGCCCAGAGCAGCCATCTTTAAAGCAGGCACCAAGCCCAGCGCTGTGTGACATAGAGCAGCACCCTTGGGCAGAAGTCACCCTGCCCAGCACATCCTGTCACAGGTGCTGTTGCCCATTAACTTTCCACTGCTTTGAAAAAGATCCAAAAGGTTAATTCATGCCTAAAGAATAGCAGTTCCCAGGGAGGCTTCCTGTTACCATGTCTGGTTTCCATGCCCCTTGGACATGGTGGTTGGATAAAAGCATTTTCCCCTGGCAAATTCCCACAGCCGTCTCCCAGTGATGGGCTGTGGTACCCACAGCACACTTGGTGACATCTGAGGATACTTCCCAAGGGAGTTGTAGATTCATGCTCCAAAGGAAGGGAGGGAGCAGCCTGGTTGGGGTACCTGGGGCTGCTTCTGAGTCCTTTTGAAACTGCTCCTGCCTTGACCCTGGAAGCAAGCCACGGGGCTGCCTCTCCTCCTTAGCTTCCTGTCTTGGAAAACCTGTCAGCACAATAGCCTCCTAAACATTGGGCCAGCCCCAGTTTCACAACATGTCAGATGAAGCCAGGCAGACTGGGGTTTGCTAGCTCCAGGGCTAGGCTGTGCCCCAGAAAGCACTCCTTCCAACCTGCACTCCTCTTCCCACCACCCAGAATTTGCCCAAGGGTGCAATTCAGCAGGCATGATGCTCTGAACCTGACTGTCCTCACAGATCTGCTGGAAGTCCTCCCTCCCTGACACCCTGTCTGTCAGCTGCCTCCCGAGCCAGCGCTGTACCAATGCTAGCCCGCAGCCAAGCCGGGAGTGTTCGACCTCTCTCCTGCTTGGCGTCTCCCTTAAACTGAACAAGAAGCCCTTTTGAAACAGCTGAGATGCCAAAGCAGCTTTTCAAGCAGAGAACACTCTCAGCAGCTTTTCAAGCAGAGAACACTCTCAGCAGCCTTTTCAGCATGTCCTTCTCTTGCCTTTGTAACTTACACTGCTCTCTCCCTCCATACTGCCCTCCTCTCCCTGCACAAGAGATCAAAAATTTGAAAAGCAGTTTGCAGGAGGTAAGAGATCAGAGAGGGCCCAAGGGCGAGCAGTGGAAAAGGGCAGTGGGATGAAGGGCCCTTTGCTCTCTTGCTCCTGCCAGCTGCTCACCTCCTCCCCGCTTTCATCCTGCATGCCCATGTGCTCCCTTGCTGCAACACACCTATTCCCACTGGCAAATACTGAGTCCTCCTCTCTTATTCTGCAATGTCATTTTATGCATGACACGGCAGGATCCCAGGTGGTCTCTTGAGATGGCCCTGCAGGGCTCTGCTCTGCAGCAGGATGGGTGATGCTGCGTTGGTGGGCACTGCTGGGGGAGACAGGCAATGAATCTGCCTGTGCTGGGGGCTGTGTCAGCTCCGACAGGCATGTCTGTGTGGTACAAAACAGCCCTTGCCTAGGCAAAGCTGCCCTGAGCTGGAGAAGGAAGGTGGATCGGGAGCCTCACAGCAACCCTTTCTGCCTGATCCCTCTGTAATGAGTAGGACCACAGACACAAAGTTTCCTGTGCTGAGAAAAGTGCTCATGGATAAAAAAAGTAAGAGAAGTGTCTGGGAGAGGAATAGATAAACAGATGATGTGGCAGAGGAGGAGCACAATCCTGCTCCCCGTGAGTTATCCTGCTGCACTCCCTGCCCCGTCCAGGCTGGCATACAGGTTTTGGAGTGGATTTGCTGGCTGCGGCAGGGCTGAGGGTGCCGCAGCTGGCGGGGGCCAGCAAACTGCGTGCCCGTCTCACTGGCTGCCCCTCCACTAGGCTGCCCTGCCAGGCTGCGGCTGGACACGCTCCATTCCCCCAGGCCAGCTGCCCGACGTGTCCCGCACGGGGCAGCCCTGACGCTTCTTTTCCCACCCCCAGATCCAGAACCCCTCCTGGATTGGCAACAACGGAGCCGCCTCCCCTGTGCCTGCCTGCGTCGTCCCCTGCGAGACGGTGCCCTCCTGCATGTCCCCCCATGCTCACCCCCATGCGGCCGGCGGCGTCTCCGAGTTCCTCGGCGTCTCCGGGCCCGGCAGCCACGTGGGACAGACTCACATGGGCGGCCTCTTCGGCACAGCCGGGATGAGCCCCAGCCTCAATGGCTACGAGCTGAACAGCGAGCCGGACCGCAAGACCTCCAGCATCGCTGCCCTGAGGATGAAAGCGAAGGAGCACAGCGCCGCGATCTCCTGGGCGACATGACAGGGCTGCAGCCCAGTGCCCGCGAGACACGGAGAGAGCACATGGGGACAGCCCAATAAATCCATCCGCTTGGACTCCAGACAGCAGTTGCCTCCTCGGGGATCTGAATGCAGCACTTTTAGCTACCCTAGGCATGTAAAGTACATATGTTAATGTAAGTGGAGTGTTTCCAGCATGAACGTGGCAGCTCCCGGCTTCCTGGGATCAGGCAGGGAGAGGGAGGCTGTGGAGCAGCACCTCTTCCATCAAGATCTGGGATGGGATGCATCCCTTCTCACTGCCATCTCCCCGATAACCTGGGCATTTTTTCTTCCTGCTATTTTTTCTGACACCAGATCTGCCTTTCCAAAGAGCAAGACCCCACTGGCCTTTCAGCAGCTTCTCCCATCCCACACCCACCCACACACACTCACACACACATATTCTGCCCTGGGCAGGGGACTGGATGGGGACTCTGGCACCAGCAAAGAGACATCTCTCACACTGCTGACATCATTTTAGCGGGAGCTACGACTTCCCACAGCTGAGCGGGGACCAGGGCTGGGAAGACAACCGAAGCTAAAAAAAAGGCAACATTAGCCCACCTCCTTCTACCCTGCTCCCTCTCCATCTTGTACTCTGAGATGAAGCACAGAGCTGTAGAGGCCTGTGAAGGGGATGCCCCTCTGCCCACCGTGGCATGGTGTTATCACACTGAGAGTCTTTGCCAGCCCTCTGGAGATCAACCCAGATGGAGATATACCCCAGCAGACAAAAGCTTCCCAGCATGGCTCACTGCCCCAGAGAGTGCCTGGGCTTTGCTTTGCTTTCCCTGGTTGTGGGCCTCTATGTTGAGGCTCGCAAGCATGGTGGTACAGGAAAAAGTTTCCTCCAGCTTACACTGGGTCGGGAATTACTAACCTCAATTTAGAGGCAGCAGCTCTGGCAGGGAAGCACAATTGCTATGTAAGTCCACAAGTCCCCAGAAAGACTGCTCTAAGAAAGAGCTCAAGCACTAGCACATAGCCACAGTGGCACAAGGCCACCAAATTCCTCATACACCTCATCCTGGGGTCAGACGTGCAATGACAGGCCCTCCCTCAGCCCTCCACCCCAGTGCCCTGTTTCACACTATGGTTGTGAGCATCTCTGCAGAGGGGACAGCAAAGGGAACAGGCTGGGAAGGAGCCCAAGGGAGGACGAGGTGATGCTGCCCCATCTCCAGCCACCTCAGATCCTCTTCACTTTGCAGCGGAAATAGGAAAGACCTGAACTTCCCTGGTTTGTCTGAACCAATGTGCCTCTCTGCTTTTCCCTCCCAGTGCTCTTACCTGCACAGAGCTGTCAAGTAAGATCTCCTTTGCAAGGCTAAACATTTCACAAGTTTCTCAATTATCATAGTGCTTGGAATAATTTTGGAACATCCTTTTACCCCACTGAAATACTGCCAAGGAGAAGCTGAAAGTCAGCTGAGCACTACCGCCCACACAGCGTGGCTGTGCAAGCTGGGCTTGAGCTGGGGTAGCCATCTCTGAGATTTGCAAGGGAGCTATAGGATACTACTCCCATTAAAACTGGTTTGTAACCCTGCCCTCTTTCCTCACGCTCAGTGTCAGGGGATCTTGTAGTTTAAGGTCCAGGAGTATCTAGAGGTCTTGGAAAAGATTCCAAAGAAGCTACAACCAAATGTCAGGCTTCAGGTTAATGAGCCATACAAGTATTTCCATAGTGCCTAGACTGTCATACACTACCTTAATTGTACACCATTGCTAGGTCAAAATTACAATATTTACTGGAATAAGAAAACGCCAGTAGTACTTTCTTTCTTCAGAAATGCTAAGAGATGCCTTCCCTGCTACACACAGGGAGCCAGCATACATTTCACCACACCATCTGCATAACCAGGGCCTCTCCCATCACAAGTAGCCAGGGTTTATATCCCAGCCTAAATATTCAGCTGAGGTCTTGGGCATGGTGGCTTAGATGCTGAAAGTGATGCTGATCACTGAACCAGGCAGGATCATGCTGACCAGTTGGAGGTGTATACCCCACTGGCTACCCCAGAAGCCACTGAGCTTCCCAGCCACCCAGGGACTGGTGGCAGGAGGCAATTTGTCCATCAGATTTCGTGCAGGCAGCTGAGCACAGTGTTGAGAGCCTTTTCCCAGGTACACTGGGGATCTTGATGCTTCCCACTGTCAGCAGGAAATCCGTGAAGGGCTGCTGCCTGAACAGCCCAGTGCCATTGCTGACAAGGCAAATTAGCAACAAGCAGAGCTAAGGAGAGGGCAGTGGGGCGGGCAGGCATATGGGGACAGGTCTCACTTAGCCTGCAGGTTCTGAAGGCAGCTCCAGTGGAGGGCTGTATCTACTCAAGAGCTTAGCTACATTCCCTACTGAAGTTAAAGGGTAGCTTTTCCTCACAGACTTCCACAGGGCCAGTATTTCATCTGAGCTGTTTAACAGCCCAGAGGATTAAGTGCTGTATCCCTGTCTTGTTAGAGAGAGAAAGGAGAGTCCCCTGGCAGCAGACTTGGCATTTAGAGAAGCTTGGCCCCCACTTTCTCTCACCTTAAAATTCATGTGGAAAGCACATGTTGGACTCAGTCTAATTTAAACACCACTGCGCGTGCCCAGACCTCAGCCTGCCTGAAAGCACCATGAGGCAAGGGAATGTTGTTCCCTGGACCTCCTTCTGCAGGGCTCCCTTCCCACCTCCAGCTGCAGGCAGCCCCACTGCTCATCGGGCTCTGCCTCTCCTCTCTGGGTGCTGCTGCCATTCTGGCACAGTCCCTTGCACCCACACTTGTGGGTAATGCTGGAAGGGGTGCCCCCTCCAAATCTTCAAAAGCAGTTGCTCTGGTAGTTTTTAAGCTACATGCATCTGTATTTACACACATTTAAAAAATTAATTTAAAAGGGTTTTAAAAACTAGCTGTTAAATTAACATGAAAAGCTGTATAAATATATATATACTTATATATATATATATATCTTAAACTAGCCAGCCTGCAGCTACTGCATTTCTTAAGGGTCACAGGGTCAGTGCTGTTCTTGCAATCTCAAGTTACCACGATGATACCTTTTTTAATTATTATTATTGTTGTTATTTTAATACCTTTCAACTCTATTTATGACTTTTTTCTCTATTTATTTCTTATTTAGTATTTTACTCCTGTCTGTACATTGAGTCACAATTCCCTGGCTTGGACTTGCCTTCAAAGCTGCAAGCTTTGTCCCCATCCACCACCAAAATGTCTCAGAAGCGTCAGCCGTCCCAACACCTGCCATGCCCATAGTGGCATCCTCTGTGGGTGCAGCCCAGCTAGATGGGCTCGCCCAGCTGCTCCCTCCAGCCTCACGGAAGTAGCAAAATGTTTCTCCCAAGCAGTCCTGGCCCTGGCTATGCATTAGGTATCCTACAAGCGGGCTGCCTCATGTTGCCCACGGCTGGGAACCCCACAGATGTCGCAGAGCTTTGAGAGCAGGAGGATGCAAATAGCAAGATATATATGGGTTCCTGGCACTGGCTTAAAAGTGGTTGGGTACCATTCGCTGCCAAGTACTCGGAGGCACTTCTTGCCTACAAGCAGCAGTTAGTGCTTTGGTAGCAATTGCAAACCAGTGGGGACCAGGCTTGGGCTTGCTGGGCCCTGCAGGGTCCAGACTCTAAGGGCTGTGCCTCAACAAGCTCCTGGAGAGGGGCCAGGTCAGCCCCCTGGCACATCACCTACTGCCAGCAGTGCCACCCACCTGCGCTCCCAGCAGGCTCTCCAGCCAGGCTCTGGCTGCCTCCTACAGAATATGCTACCCAGTCCAGGTCCCACTGCCCCAGCACCTACCTGGGTAGAGCCTACAGGGAGGAAGACCAAGACAGCAAAATCAAAAGAGAACCACCCTTCCTCTCCTCTAAAGCCCACAGCAGAGTGTGGGCGAGTGTCCATCCCTGCCGGAACGCACATCCTTGCCAGATCACGTCCTTGCTGGACCACGCCTGGCCTGAGCCATCAGCGTGGGCAGGGTGTTAGGGAAAGGCCACGCGCAGTGACAGTGTGTCACACGTGAGGTTGCAGAGCTGCAGCACACGTGGCTTCACCTGCCCCATCAGCCGAGGGGACGCAGCACCAACCCGGGCCAGGTGTACCTCGTGTGCTGCCGAGCAGGGCTGCCTGCTGGCTTCCTCCTGCAGCAGAGGTGTTTTGGGGCGGGGAGGCGCGTTCCCCTGATTCCCAGAGTACACTCAGACCAGGCAGCACGTTGTAAAACACTCTCCAAACAAACTAAGGCAAAAAGGTAGTTACTTGGAAAAGGATTGAAAAATAATCAAGCAGAGGCAGAGCCCTGTGTTTATTTTGCTGCTCTGACTGACACAGCAAAAAGCAAACAGACCGAGGGAGAAATTAAACCCAAATGGGAAGGGGGTGGAATCAGATGGAAAGTCATTCAGCCCTTTGCAGTTTCCCAAAGGGAGCTGGGAGGACGTGAGGGAGCAGACTTACACCCCCTTAACTCTTTGCTGGTAACACGGTTCCCCACTCCCCCCACATAGCTAGGTAGGTAGGTAGAGCTAGGACTTTTATACTACTGATTTTGAAGGACAGTTTTCAATGTATAATAATATATCAGTTTAGGTGTGCAGTGTTTGAAAGAGAGACTGGGAGAAAGAAAGCAAACAAACCTCAATCAATATTATTGGGTTTTTGTTGTAAAATATTGTAACCTTGTATAAATGCTACCTTTTTTTTTTTCTCTTTAGCTTAACGGCCTGGGGTAGAATATATAAAAAAAATAAAAAAGTTTTAAAAATGTTCAGGAAAAAAAGAATAAAAAAAAATCATTTAAAATGTTGCCACGTGAGGTTTGTGCCATGCAATGTTATTGCCTATGCAACCATGTATTACCAGTTCATTACAGTGGAATATTAAAAAAGAACAAACAGTCTTGCAGCTTGATTCTTTTTAACTTTTTTTGAAGTAAGTTATTGCACTTGCAGGTTGTTTTTTTTTTTTTGGAGGTGAAGGGCTGGAATTTCTAGTCACCAATTTTTATTTTTCCAGGTTTTGAAAGGAGTGGCATCACTGGGAAGGTCCTTGCTTCCCAGCCACCCTGGCCAAGGGGGCACAAACACTGTTGTTGTTGTTTTGGTTTGCAATAAACTCCTTCTCTTCTCTCCTCTCAACTGCAATCTGGCTGGTTTCTTCCTGACTCATGACAGATGAAATGTGATCAGAGGGGCCTCCAAAATCTCACGTTAATTGAAGCTGGCAAAAAATACTAACAGTGCCCTTTTGAACTGCTGACGCAGTCCAGAATGGATTAGCCGGGGGTAGATTAACAACAGGTGGCAGCTCACGGGCTGCTGCCTCTCCCAGTACAAAGAGATGGTTAAGAGCCAGCAGCCGGGCACAGGAGCGTCCTGCCAGCCGGCTCCTGGCTAACGGGGCCTCTCTGCCTCCGGGAGTGCCTTCGGCATCGCTTGCCATCCGCACTAGCCAGCACAGAGGGCACCCGGGCCACAGGGAAGAGAGCAGGATGGTCTCCTTTGCTTACTGCTCCGGAGTCGCTGCTTCCAGCAGAGCTTAAGCCTCACAGGGCTCCTGCAGGTCTCCCAGCCCTTCTCAGGCAGTCCTTAATGAGGCAGCAGGTAACCACAGATGACACAGGGAGAAGTTGACTTGGCAACAAGAGGCCACAGAACTGGGGACCCTCAGCTCTCCAGCTCCCCATGCTGTGGCACAACCCCTTTTACACAGCAGAGTCATGCTTGGGGCACCAAGCACAAGGTCTCCTGAAGTCCAAGGAGAAGTTACCTGGGGCTGGCAGTGTTTCCCATATTCCCACAGGCCATTACACTCCCTCCCCTCCTAGCTCCACTTCAGCAGAGGTGTCCAAGCCTCACCCACTCTCTCCTCCTCTGTGGCTCTGCAGGGTTTCCCAGAGGCGAGTGCCTGCAGCCAGAAGCTGCTCAGTGGGCTGTGGGGCAGACTATGCCCTCTGGGTTTCACTTGTCCCCATACAAAGGGAAGGGTTTGTCTCAGCCCCAGCAGTTCCCAGGGCACAGCTCTTGTCCCGCTGCGGGGAAATCTGGGTTCTGTGAGAGCCCTTTCTGTTGCTTGCACTCCATCAATAAACTCAGCTGCAAACCTGTTTCCTTCAGACTGCACAGACCCACCAGCACTGGGACCAGTAAGAACTCAAGTCCCTGTACCCAGATGCTGGGTGGGTGGACTGGAAAGGGCCCTTCTTGTTCAGGCAGAACTGAGAAGGTGCCCAGCAGCTGCCAGAAACCCACCAAGACCCACAGAGCCCCTCTGGCCTTTCCATCAGTTGTCTGGGAGCATCAGCTTGCTTCAGATGGTGCATGGCTGTTTTCTATCTCACAAAGAAATGGATAATGCAGGTGCTGTTGCAAGCTTATCCATTCCTCTCACTTGTAGGAGAAAAATTCCTTCCCTCCCCAAGCACTCAAAGCCAGATTCTCCAGATGTTGGCAGAGTTCAGAGTGTTGAGAGCCTAAAGCCAGTTTCAGTAACATCCTGCTTGTATGGGTTTACATTAGAAATTGCTCCTGGCCTGAATGATGCCAAAGAACTAAAAAGTCTCTCTCTAAACTAGATAGTGGCAGGACCCAGATTAGAAATGTGCATTTTTTCTTGAAGCTGCACTTTCTTAGAGGAGTTACAGGAGTTATTTAAAACACATGGAAAAATTTCTCTCTGGGAGATGTGGCTACAGCTCCTAGGTTAACGCGTTCCTTCTCTGCTGGAGAATACGACTTTGAGGCAGGGCAAAGTTCGGGCAGTTTAAATGAAAAACAATTTTTTATTCCTGTAAACTAAACAGATTTTCCTTTTTTTCTTCCTCTTTTAAAAAGCAGGTTATTAACCTTTAAGCAGATGGATGTTCAATAATTTTCTCATTGGCAAGGAAGGTAACAGCCATGCAAGGTGCATCTACTTACAGCCAGCTGGAGCCCACATGTAAAGGTGTTGCATTTAATCTGAGACAAACAAGTGTTTATTATTTGTGAAAAGATCCTCCACTTTCTCCTGCTTTTCAGTTCGTAACTTACTCACAGGGCAAAGACAGATGCTCTGAGTTAGCAATCTGCTCCTTTTGCTGTAGCCTTGCTGAATTCCTGGATCTCATTTTACGGTCTTTTCTCCTTCAAACCTTTTCCCCTCCCTGTTTGTATGAAGTGTGGCAAAGCAGTTATTGTTCCCATCAGTCCTCAGCTGAAGGCACCTGGCACTAACTGTGCCCAGCGCCCAACTGAGACCTGGCCCTCGCTTTCAAAGAGAGGTTTCACAAAAGAAGGACCTGTAAGTTTACGAACAGCCAGCCAAGCAGGTGAGAAACAGTGGTTTTCTTGAGTGCATGGCACATACACACCTGGACATATCCCTGGGAGGGAACACAGCCCGTGGCTTGAAAAGCTCAGGTATCCTTCCAAGGCATTATGGGCTTATCTCCTGGATGAGCATGAGATGTTCACACTAGGCAGCTGGATATCCATAAGTGGCACTTTGTTCAGTCAGTCCCAAGCTCTGGCTTTTAGTTGTACAGGTTTCCATCACTGCACAAAATGGAGGGGACGGGCTACAAGAGATAAGCTTCATCCTTAAGCTTCATCCACAGGGTGCAACAGAAACCACACCTCATAATGACATATGGAAAACCTCATGTGGGTCTGCATATCCCAATTTCTTCATGCCTTCATTGGTCAAATGGTCCAGCTTTGACCTTTGTCCAGCCCCCCCCTCAACTGAAATTTATGTTAAAAATCTAACAGATGTGACTTAATAATTAGTCTGATATTTTCTTAATCACAACATCCCCCCTGCATAGAGTCTGATACTGAGCACTGATACAAGTTTACAGACCTAATAAAATCATAACCAAGTTGCACTGATCTCTGTCCATAGTCACTACAGAGTTGCCATGCTTGTCTGGAGCAGGAGCACTTCCTGTTTATGCAAGTAAACAGGCATTTAGCATGACTAAAGGAAATTTGAAGGACAATTACTGGATCCTTTTCCAGACAAATGAAGACAGCAAACAGGCAACCTTGCAGGAAGAACCTTTGAGCAGCACTGTTTTCAGTCGGAAAACTCCCTTCGTGCTGCTAGCTCCAAGCCAGTCCACTTAATTGCCTCAATTGTCCCTGTTATCCTTTAATGGGAAACATAACTCACTTTCAAAGCAACCACAAGAAGCTGCAGACAGGGGAATCCTGAAGATCAGCAGAGGTGGAACTGCATTACAGCCATTTCCATCAGGCTGAAATTACACAGAGTGCACCAGGAATGTCTCTAAATGGCTTCAAGCCAGGGCCCGCTGAAGCCTGCTGATTCCTAAAGTCAAGGCTAACGGTCCTCTACCTTGGTAGTGAGGAACCCAAAACTCCAAACAAACAACAATTCAGACAAAAGTGTAGCTGTTCTGCTTAAATCCCAGGCTTGGGATACCAGTGTTGAATCCTGCTTTTACCCACACATCTCCAAAGGGTATCCGACCACCTCTGTCTCTTTTATCTGCAGCTACAGGTAAGAGGCTGGTCTTACCCATGCAGGAGGACCATGAAGCTCAATTTCTTGCACTTAGATACAGCAGTGGCAGGCATCATAAAAAGAACTTACACCGTCCTACAGGCACTCCCAACAGCATGAGACACAACTTAAGGACCTATGACTTAATAGTAAAGCAAAAGCGTTCTACCTGAATTTTCCGCTAAGCAAGCGCTACCTCTGTCACATGCCAATGTTAGCAGGAGGTTTGAAGTGACCACCTGCTCATGGGATACCTTGCAGATCCTACAGAGTATTGTGTTTGGCATTTTCTGGCAGGTTTTGACAGAAATTATTATTTCCAGCCTAAAAATTGAAATGAAAAGGCAATATAGTTAGAATACTTGCCTAGGATTTGTTCTGCTCTTCCCAGCTCTTCAGGATCATACTGAAGTTAGCAACTGGACCAACTGGATGCTCATTTTCTAGCATAGATTTAAGCAAACACAAGTTTGCAGAATTTTTTTTTCTTGATTCAAGTAAACGGATGAGAATATCCACGACTACAAGAACTACACATAGTTTACATTTTAGTTTACAAAAGAACATACTTTGCAGCCGTCGTAGTAAAATTTAAGTATGCAAATCTTCAAAAAGAAAAATGAAAAAATTTATACTCACTGTCTGATCTCTGGCTAGGGCATTTAATATCTATTTTCTCATCAGCACCATCGATTTTAGTTTTTCTTCCGTGTATTGTGCTTTGGTTGTGAGAGCAGCTTCCATGTAAGAGGGCTGGACAGATTTATGCAGTACCCATTAACCATTCTGAGATCTTTTCTGATCAAAAGATGCTCTACCTGTGAGAAGTACCCAAGGTATCAGACATGTATTACAGAGGGCATTCATACCAAATCTTGGAGGTATATTTAACATTAAAATTGCCCACCTAAATTCATTTTCATGTGTCGCAGTATAGCATCTTTCTAGAATGCTCAACACTCACCAATACAGCCTAACAGCAAAATGAGTCAGAAGTACTGAGCATCACTTAAATCCCATCTCACAATTATTTTGACGTCTGTGTCTCCAAGGTCCTTGAGTTTAAAAGGCCCTTGAATGGATAATTAACAGGGATAATCTTGTTGCTAGAGTAAAGCATATTTGAACCACACCACCAGAAGCGTTATGGATGGCAGGAGGTTCCAGAGCAGGAGCTGGAGCTGGAAAGAGAGAGTCATTCGGAACATCAGGGCCTGAATTTTCACATCTTGTAATGAGATGGTGGAGCTGTGAGGAAGGAAAAACTCATGCATTATAGGAAGAGTTGGTGATGCTAAAAATGTATCCTTAGGACCCCCCATGACTGGCAGGGCAGGCCCTGCAGCACATCCCCCCTTGCTATGCACAAGCAGCAAGGTGTGCCATGCACACACTGCCCTTTTGTGGCATGATCCACAGGGACTGTGCTGCAGCGCTTCTGGAAACAAAAAGCTGCCACCGCACCGGATTCCACAATCTCAGTGACTCAGCCAAAGCTCTCTTCTCAAAAGCACAGTTATTTAACATCTGCTGTATCTCTTTGCAAGGAAAAAAAAAATAAAAAAGATCTGTTCCATATTTCTCCAAGATAAATGCTATTGTCAAATCTTGGCAGAAAATTAGAGTAACAACTACTCTCCCCCAAAAGATAACTGGGATGAATTCATGCAGAGCAAACTTCTGTTTTCAAGACAACCAGCAAACTCCAGTTATGGGAAAGACAAAATATTGACAGATCTTTCCAAAGTGCATTGTGGATATTCAAGTTTAACACAGATTTATGTAGTAAAAGAGCTTGTAACTGAAATTCTCCCTTGTGAATTAGTTCATGTTTCCTTGTGCCACTCCAGAAGTGAAATACAATAAACACTCATTTGATTTAATTTTTAATATACAATTATTAAGCTTTTTTAGATATCATATATACAATGAAAAGTTAAAAATTGTCTTAATTTAAAGATTGTCAACAAATCCATTCCAAATCAGACATACAATTACATCTTACCTTTACAGATTTTGCATCAAGAACATCACAATCATAAATGCAGAGGGCAAGTAGGCAATTTTACAATTTTTCTTTATGGTCAATTGCCCAATTTTCTCCATGGCACTAAACAGAGACAAATGGGGTTGTAAATGAGCTAGCCCTATAAAAGCAACTGTAAAAGGCCAAAGGATAAAACATGATTGTTAGGGGTCACTGGACATTTTGTGCAAGGGGAAACTACTCAGATGCTCCTGAATGCAGACACAAGGACCTGTTACCTTTTAACTGACTGGAGATTATAGCTCAGCTTAGCAGGGCTGGTTCGGCTGTCTACATCTAAAAATATTCAACCAACTATTTCAAATACTTAGTGTCTTTTATGACTCTGAGCAAAATGAACTTACTGAGAAAGAATAAAGAAATCACAGCAGCTTCAAACTATGTAAGGAAAGTGTTATAACTCAGTTAAACTGCTAGGGCCTGCCAAGCTGAGATCAGCTCCAAAAGGACAGCCAAAACTGAAGTGACTACTGCACTGTCACAGCTACCCTTTTAAAGCAAACTTCTCAAAGGAAATATGCTGGCATCTCCTGATGCTGAAGCACCAGGATGTAAATCAACAGGAAGATTCAATAAGAAGGTTCATGTTAATGAACCTGAAAGGCTGCAAAGGAGAAATAATGAGTAACAAACCTTCCTCTCTCTTGTGATAGCCACTGTGCAGACAGCAGTTGTCACTGCAACAGCTATCCTTTTAGCTCCCATAGCAACTCAGGAATGAAACAAAGAGTGCAGCGAAAAACATTTACTAGTAATTAAACACTCCCAGAGAGTCGAATGATACAGTTTACAGGCACATCCCAGGGAGGTTATGAAGTGAAGCATCCCCTCAGAGCTATTGTTCCAATATGATTTTCATTCACAGCACATCCACTGCATTGGGCAATAAGATAAGTCTTAGTGGGGGTGAGACAAATAGGAGCAGATGTTTCCTGTTTCTAGCCTGACTTTCATTTGGTTTCTGTCATTGCTGCGTATCCAGCTTAGGAGAGGGGGTGAACTGTGATGTCTAACACTTGTCCTATTGTTTGGGGTTTGGCAAATCTGAGGAATAAGGTTGCTTGCACTGTAACAGAAAAACAGCCCATCGAGTAGGATGTGTCTGTAACCAGCAGCAACAGAGGTTTCAAAAGACACTGAAATCACACTCATCTAGTAACAAACATTTTATCAGTGGAGCTAGAAAAGAGGTCACTTTCTCAGCCCAGCTTAGCACCCTCATTAATACCGAAGGGCAAGAGTAACAGTCCAGGCAACTTTATTTCTAATTTTGTTGCATGTCGTTTTCTCATTCAGGTTCATTTCAGTATGGAGAAACGACTCAAATGCTCCTAAAAAATGTAAATCTTCTCCAAAAGACTTCCTAAGCTGTATGTTTCAGCCTGTGGCAATGGGTTCCTTAAATTACAAGCAAAGACACAACCATTTTTCCAACAATGGTAATTTACAGGAGTTTGTAAGTGTGCACCAACAGTGTCTTATACATACACATTTGCCTGCACACTGAAGCTGAAACTAGCAATTTCTGCAAATATAGGTGTTTTATAAATTAGTACGCTGCTTGCTGAAGAGGATTCAGACGTGAAAAACTTATTTCATACTTCATCCCTACGGATGACTTCAATGTAAATCTGTAACCTGATTGCTGGTTTGATAATGAGAATAAAAAATGTAAGAAGACTAAAGACAAATCATTTTCTGGATAATACAACTAGTTCTGATATAGAGTCAGAGTCTTTTGCATGAGTGCAGCAGAAAACCTGAGATTTATGCAGGAGGTGCAGCAATTGCAGTTCTGTCCTGCAGGTCTCTGCTTTGAAGGAGACTATCCTCCCAGCTGCTGTGTCTCCGTCTCCATCAAAATAATTTAAGTAACACAAAATGCTTTTCTCTTTAAACTAGGTGAAAACAGACAAATTTTTGTTGGTGATGTTGTAAAAAAATAAACATTTGTCTCACATTACAGAAGAAAATCTTTGTTACACATTCACTTAAGACAACAGTTAAAGCTCAAAAGACAGAGGCCCCCCAGCCACAGAGGACATAAACTCCTCCCAAAAGAGAACAGCTCTACATTGCAGACAGTTGCTTCAAATGGATGGATGCTCACTAACCAGAGAGCCTGCAGCACACTTGATAGAAGAGGTCAGTCATGCCAGTCAGACCACAGAGAGAAGATTCTGTTTTATTCTTCCAGGTGCATAGCCTCCTTTGGACAAAAGTGCGTTTGACATTTTTGGGAGAACCCACAAATAGACTCAATTCTCTGTGAGCAACAGAGAAGCAGTTGTCCAGATTTCAATTACAACTTTGTGTAATATAAAAGGAAGACAACATTAATTCCCATCTCCCTCAGTGCAACCCACTCTCTAGCAATTTTTGTCTTCAGGGCCTTATATTCTTCATAGCACCTTTTCAGCTGTCATGTTCCTCGCTGAGGTTCGTCTCACTCTTTACAAGCTGCCGATATTGGGAAAGCTCTTCAGTTTCTCAGGGAAGTCATCTTTGTACAGGACGGGGTCAGCACGATGCTCCACCACTTTGAGAGGCATGGTCCCAAAGACAGAGGCAAACTTATTGATGCATTCAGATCTAGTGAAAAGAAAAGCAGTATAATTAAGAACTCCAGTAACCGGGCTGGCTACCAACTGCCACACCAAAATAACTGGTAGAAACCTTCCGTCTTGCACTTAGAAGTATTTCAGCCATGCTGGCTACTAATAAATAAAAAGAGAAATTCACGGCAGAGAGAACAGAAAAGAAGCTGGTGTGCTTTGATTTATCCATTTAATCACAGAGACGAGCAAGGGGATGCTGGCAGCAGCACATGTGCACATGGAGGTCAAAGCTTCCCTTCTCCCTCCCCCTAGAATTCCAGTCATTCTTAAAGCAATGTACATGCTGTAAACCAGAACAGATTAACTGCCAACATGTCTCTTAAAGGGCCACTGTGGGTCAATTTCGTTTATAACGAAGGTTTTGCAAAAACCAAGGCTTTGTGAAAACAGAGCTCTAAAAAAAAAATGTCTGTCTTTCTTCAGGCTTCTTCAGAAGCTCTATCTTTTCCCCCCAAAAAAATAAACATGCCTCAGAGAATAGGCAGAGCCGATTGTACTGTAACTTAAAGGTAAAGCTGAATTAAAACTGTAAAATGAAAGAAACTAACTAGTTTATTTTCCTTGTCTAAATAAAGATATATTGAGCAATAAGGCATCACATTAGCACAGAAAAACTGGACCACTGATGCATCTTTGAGTTTTAATAATCTCAGGTGTCAGTAATGTGGAAAGGAACCGCCATGTTCTTCAAAAAACAAGCAACCAGATGTTTAACCCCTACATTGCTCCTTTAATTCTTTCACTGAAGGGCACTGTACCTGTGGAAGCAAGGCAGAAAAAACCTGGCTCATCTCACCTCAGCCCATGGCTCAGCTAACATTAGCTGCCTGCCGTATAAAACAGCTTTTAAGAAATTCAGATACCAAGAATCATGACAATAGTTCCCTACACATAACAGAGAGAGCTACAAGAAAACAGGTGACATTTCTTTTGCCATTCAAAAGGGAAGACAAAAAAATAAAGGAGTACTTTGACTCAGCTACAGAGACTGATGTGCTGCAGGCAGTTGCAGAGCAGGTCTCTGGCTCTGCAACCACTGCACCCTCTCCCGACCCCTTCGAAGGGTTAGGGGGTCACTATGGCTCCAGGATAATTTTCCTCATCAGGATCTGGTCAATCACACCAACTGAGTGTGACAGTTCTGTGATGGGGACTGCTCAACACTGCCCCAAACACTCTTTTGAAGTAGACGGGACAGCAAGAGCAGTTTTCAAAATTATTTCCTCAGCCACATAGCGTTTCAAGCTATAATGGTCATAATTCAGGCCATTTTCTGCCCTGAGAAAAGTGTCAGAAAACTACTTCATATGAAGTGATACTTGAATAAAATATTTATACAGGTAAGTGCAGATGCTTCACTTTCTGCTACCTTCCCATCCTCTTGTACTTCATCCTACCTCCTACTTTCCTATCTTCAGATTCAAATCATTGGGACCAGAAACACACAAAGAGGAATTCAGAGTGTAAGACAAAATCTTGTACAGTGGAACACAACCTCTACTCCTGTGACAAGCACTATCTGCTCTGGGGTAGCACAGATCTGAAACAGCAAAGGAGCCACCAGTGAGGACTGAACACCCAGGCAGCCGTTCAGTATCTGTAATAACAAGGGGAACCATTGAGAGAATGAGATTTGGGCCTTTGCCGCTGAAAGGCTGCAGCAGTTTCTGCAGACTGCAGGAACTGAATGTTTTTTCCAGGAACATTAAGTAGTTTCTGTTGCCTCCACAAGATGCCCACCGTGAGATACCTTAAACACATCTGATTTTCAGATAAAGTCAGACTTCCAAATAATCTGTTACTTGTAAGAAATGTGGTTAACTAATCCATGATGTGTATTGGAGAAGTCTCATGGCAGGAAACCCACAAACTTCACAGGCAAGGAGGTAGATGCACTGGGAGATGTGCATGCGAGAAGTTTGCACAGCTGCTGGCCTTCACTGGTTTCTGGAATACAAGAATACTTTTAGTCTACTGGTTCAAATCCTGCCTGTGCCAGTAATGACTGAAAGACATTGTAATGTAACAGCTGCTTGGTGGCCGGTGTGAAATGAATTAGTTATCTCAGCCTGCTGCCTGGTAGGCAGGTGTCCACATCAGACCAGTCATTGTCACAACCGGAACTAAGTGGCACCCTCAGAGCAAAAGACAAAACTAAATGGATAGGGCAGACGAAATTGACCTCTTCCCTCCAGAGGTTATACTCCCAAATAAAAAAGTGAGGTCTTATGAGAAAATATCAAGATGGGATCCTTCTACAGCCAAACTTATTTTGGTGGCAAGTCCATTCAAGCATGCCAGTACAATATCTTTAACTACCAAGGAACAATTCCATTGTTAAAGAAATGGCAAAAATGAAAAATGGAAAAATTAGTATGTTCTAAACACTCTGGCTGAGGCAGAAGTTAGCCCTCCACAAATAAATATCAAATTCAAAGATCAGAAACAGACATTTTTAAAGGAAAGAAATGTCATGCACAAGCCACAAAACGTGTTTGAAAGAAAGACACTTCTTTCCAAAAATTTCATCTCTACCACTGAACTAAATCATTTGAATTCTGAAGTCCTTGCTGCTTTTGGGCAATATAAACCAGAAAGGATATCTGGAACATTAAACATTGAAAGGTAGGTAGCCAAGAGAATGTAATGTCATCTGAATATGGAGGGAAGGTGTTTCTCTTGGTCGTGTCAATAGTTTCACAAATTCAAAGTAACAGAGGCATGTTTGCTTCCAGGAATTATTTTTTCCCCTTGCTTTGCTGTTACCATGCAGTTGTGCTCAGCTCAACAAGAAATTAAGATTGTGTGAACTCAGAAATTGAGAGCCCCATTGCCCCTGGATGGACTTGGTGTTTGTTAAGGTCTCTCTTAATCAGGTTCCTCACTGTTATAATCCAACTAACTTTTTGGCAGGGTAGCCCTGTACCTGCAACCTTTGGCCAGCTGTGACCTGGTCAGTTTGCCTCTTAAGGGAATGGCTTCCTATTTTGACTCTAACAAATACTTACACGTCCCAAATAAAACACTGCTGTTATTGTGGCTGCAGAAGCAGCTCAGCCCTTTGCTGAATTTACTGTACTGGCAGTTGCTGTCTAGACTGCATTTTACAGAGTTCTCCATTTTTGAGAGCCAGATGCAAAGATGCTAAAGGCAGAAAACTTGTTGCTACTTAAACACCTGTAAATACAAGGATTATGAGACTTTCCTACAGTTTCTTCTGTGACCTGAGGTAAAGGCTAACCTAGGGCAAGAAGGGGATTCTTGCTTCAAAGCTCTCTTCAGTTAATGTGCTTTAATGATGGAGTTTGATAACCCTGGGGACTAAAGTCCTATTTACCTTAAATAAATTACACAGCAGGAAGAATAGCAGAGTTGGCTTTCCCATGATTCAGTGTATTGCTAAAAGAATAAAATTTCTTAATAAGAGACAGAGTTCAACTGTGCCATCTTCCTTTGTCTCTGCTGAACGAGTCAAAATGCCCAACAAAACCAGTTAGTTACACATCTCTTCTGGACAGATCTCCACAACTGACTTCTCGAACTTTTTCCATTTACAAAACCAACAAGCAGTTGCTGGGCATGTCTCTGCTATTTCTGAACCAGAAACCTAACACTAAATGTTGTGCATGTACGTGACAACCCCGATAAACTGTTTGTTTCACAAATGGTAGGTTGATCCCTGGATATCCAGCAAGTAATTAGCTCAGACTACCTGTTTGTTATTTCTGAATGCTAAAAAGCAAGAAGTCAGGCACTTGGGGAAGTTGCAAGTAAAGCTGATAATGGCTCTTTGCCTGACACCTCAGGTATTGCTCTTGATACCCAACACCGTAAAGTTATCAGTACAAAGTTATTCTTTTATAATGACAAAGTTTCCCTGATGCATGCATTTTTTTCCATTCAGCTTCTCTCATGACCCTGAAAATAGTGTATTTATGTATGTATTTATAGATAGATAGATAGATAGATAGATAGATAGACAGAGATAGAGAGATATGAGAGCCTTACTCACTGCTAGGTTAGGAAAATTTGCTCTAGGAGTTGTTACCATTTATTATCCACTTTAAATGAATATCTAGCTTAGAAGATTCAAAAAAACTAACCTTTTCAGATTCTCAAATTATCTCAATCTCCCTTATATTGAAGGTAGATGATAAACACAGGGCAAGAAGGCATTAGATGTAGCAAGCAGTCTTAGTATGATATTAAGGATTTTCAAAATCAAGTCTGAATATACCTAAACTGTCTATCTCCCCAGGTTCTCCTGCACTTAGACTCTATCTCAGCATGTACTTCTTTGGCTGGGCAAATAAAAGTATGTAGATTTTCAGTCAATCTAGCACTTTCCACAAGCCAGTATTCTCCACTTTTCAAAATTGCAGACAAGCAAAGCAAAAGTTTAAACATGTTCTCAATAAACTGTCAATGACACTTTACTCTGAGGATACAAGAACTGCTCTAGACATGGAAACATGACCTTTACCCAGCATCATAATGCACTTCAAGGCAAAGAGCACTTTTTCATCTTCTGTTTTTATAGCATTTACCTTAATGAGAACCTAGTTCATAACCAAAATTCCCACATGTAGTTGTAGTGCTACTACTATGACCATAGGAAACCTTAACTGGCTTTGGGTAGTCCATCCTGTAAGCCAGTGCAGAACTGCTAGATATGGGGGAACCTCTTGTGCTTCCCTTTCAGCTAACATTTAAGATCTACAAAACTTCCCACCCTTTTCTCAACTATTTTCCTGCAGAGTAATTTTTACCATCTTAATGGGGTATGTTTTACTTCTGACTTGCATACTCCTTTTTTTAATCCAGTCTTATTAAAGCTCATACAACACTTCAAATTTTCTGAGTTCTGCAGAGAAGGACAGAAAAAAGCTCACTGTTAAAATGATAACTAGTAAGATAACCATGTTATACCTCTTCATGCAAATCTGAAATGGCCTATTTTAAATGCAGGTCAGATTTTTTTTGGTCACTGCTTAGAATCATAGAATCATCAGTGTTGGAAGAGACCTTTAAGAGAGCATCAAGTCCAACTGCTTGTTTCTTCTGGTGACTTCTTCCCCCTTCTTACCTACCCCATCAGTTCTATGGCTGCAAATTATTTCTCCCAAAGTTTGCAGGAAAGATGCAACAGCCCAAGACACCTAAGGTGGGATGCCTTTGTTGGTCCTAAATCTCAGGTTAATTCCACCTAATAACTAGTATGTACACTTACTGTCAGATAGCCCATTTCAAACATAGGTATTGAACAGCTTTGCAAAAGTGAAGAAACTTTCCCTTATTTCATACATTCAGAAGCCAAGGCAGAGAGAAGCCTGGTTTCTTGGTCAAGGCTGGAAAGCCCTTTTACTGCAAAGCAGGGAATGGAAACATCGTACTTAAAAAACTTCCAGTATTTCACTCTAAGCATTCACCGCCTTTCCAAATGCATATTTCATTTCAAAACTAAATTTTCAGAAAAAATATAAGAATGCTGCCGTTGTTAAAAAATGTAACATGGAATTGTGCAGCAAATGCCCTTCACTAGTGGAAGCAATGTGCTTCACAATCCTTGGAGAAAAGACAATGTACAAATATCACGTCAAATGATTTTATTAATAATTTATATCCTTTCTACTCTTTGGTAAGCTACCAATTATCTGATTTTAAAAAAATTTCATACTTATTACAGTTGATATTCCACAGCAAACAGAAACGTCGTATTACTGACCATACTGCCAGGAACCTGAGCTTCATATAAGCTTTACAGAAAAGCTGTTAAAAATTATACCTTTCTAAAGTCCTTTTTCGTAGTAGTCTACTTTTGGGTGACACATAACCCATTGTAGGAATGACTTATGCTGATCAAATCCGTGTAACGTTCTTTCAAAATCAGTAATTTATAGAAACATTATCATTTTTGATCCTAATTTAATGAGACACAGGATAAGATTCTAGGGATCAGAACAAGGCAATCAGAAAAATAAAGAGTGGTCACTCACCTTTCCACCATGTGTGTCTGGTCCAGTGATAACCCATCAATTGCTGTGCATTCTGGACACTTGAACTTCTTTCGTGGGGTCACCTGCAGAAAGGCACGCCAGATATTATCAAATATCAACAGAAGGGACATTAATCTCCTTGCACAGAGAGCAGCGCAATACCTCTGAACATGCCTGCAGTGTAAGCTGAGCTGTCTCAAAAAGAGGGGGTGTACAAAAAAAAAGCCACTCTGTTCCTCCATTCAGCTCCATCTGGCCCGGCTGACTGCAAAATTCACAGGGGCCCAATAAAAACGGCTTGGAGGGTTTTTTCCTTCTGTAACTGAAAAGAAGTGGCGATGACAAGCTCCTTAATTCCTGTTTAATGACTGTTTTCTCACTGCCAAGGTCCCTGTATAAACACCATTTGTTCTTGCAGCCATAACAGCGATGAAATATAGCTTCCCATACTTCACCGTAACGTTAATCCAACAGGCGCTCTTTTGCTCTCCCCGGTTAAGAGCTGACTGGCAAACTCTGCAAGACTCTCCAAATCGCACAGAGGTGCCAAATTACTCTGCTGTGCCCTCATACAGCTCAAAAACGTTTTCAGCAAAAGCACACACTTTATCTTCTAAAGACTTTTCTAGGAAATGCAGCCACCAGTCCCCGTAAATGATGATGGACAGATGGGAAAACGGACCCTGCTAATTGAAGTAATGCCTGGTGGCCTCTAAATCTCATTCCAAGTTGACACACTTTCAAATGAATGTACGGAGTGAATGTCTAGACCTGAAAACGTGTCGAAACATGTCAGGAAATTAATTCAGGGATAAAAAGTTCATTTAAAGCTGATCTTGCAATTAAGGTTCTTGCAATTAACATTCCTATAAATCAGCTGTTGTCAGGCCACGATAGAGCGAGCTGTGGACAGTTGGCAATTTCTTTCCTCTAGCGATCTCAAATAGTTAAAATATATGTATGTGGGCATGTACATATACACACACATACGTACAGCTGTCATTTAAATTATCTTTTTTATAGCTCATCTACATGGCTAAAATAACCACCAGAAACAACTGGTAAAAAACAATTCTCTGTTCCCAGTTCACATTAAAATTTTACTAGAGGGGCTTTTCTACCATGGAAGGAGAACAAGGTACCATACTGGGGTAAAATGAGAGAAAAAGGAGGATTAAGTAATGTATTGAAGCCTACTTAATAAATTTAAGTATGTATCTCATTGTTTTTTAATTTCGTAAACATAAACAGCAGAAAGTCTCACCTTAATGACTGATTTGCCAGTGACATTTGCTACGAGAAAATTCATGGCAATATCTTCACAATTCATATGCGCATCCACCCAATTCTTGATGTCTCCAGGCATTTTATAGGTGTAAAGATAGTTGAAATACTGCAGAGAAGAGAGAGAGAGAGAGAAAGAAGATAATTTTAAATACAGATACAGTAACTGCAAGACTAAATATTTCAGTCATGGGACGGCAGGCAGTTAAATGATACTGCCTTCAGACAAGTACTTCAGCAGATAGAAAATAATTTTTGGGTGCTAAACTGCGTACTTATTTCTTTCCTGACCAGCACACAACTTTTGTTTAAATTGGTTTTCTTTTCTGAACCTGCTAACTACAAAGCTACATTCGCTGCAAAATTTGCTATGTACTTTCAGGTCATGCAAACTAGCAAGAGTTTTATAAGTTCATAAAGGTAAGTAACAATTTTATTTTAGAGGCAGAGACAAATCACTGGTTTTCACAGCAACTGAAAGAGGTCTAGGGAAAGTTTGCAATCCGTTCTCTGACTGTTGTAAAGAACATAATCATAGCACCACAAAAACTGATGGAACAATGACAGAAACACATACAGATCTTTTTTAATGTGCATTAATACAGTACAAGTTATATGTTACCTTGTGATAAAAGGCTGCCCCAGTGAGCACCATTGAGACTTCGTTGGTCCATTCTGATTCATATTTCCATTTGTTCATCTCATGGTCCCAAAGATGCAGGCGGCCTGGATATCCAACCAACCTGTCAGGGAACTCACGCCAGACCTGAAGAGAAAAAAACGTGACATGCTGTTAACCAGGCCTGCACAGAAAGCAAATGCAGCACATCTGCTTTGGGAGGGTAGAGTTTCAGTGGGGCAAAGATCACTTAAATTCTTCTAACTCCAAATTCCTGGAATAAAAAGTTGCCAGGAAGAAGTACAAAAAAGCATAAGCTTGCTGTGGAAGGACCCTACAACTCAGAGAAGCCATGTCCCAGAGCAAAAGGCCACTAATGGAATACTAAAATAATTGTTATAGAGAAATACAAATGACTATTCAAAAAGATTTTAACTCTAACTAAACCCAAGCATGATTAAAATGAAACTTTTGATGTTAACTTCAGTAGATATGACTACAACCTAACTACTTTCACAGCTGTCTTTGGATCTAACCAACCTGCTTCCTTTGTCAGGAACTGGCTTAAATTTTAATATTTCTGGTATTCTTTAGTGGGTGCTTGGCTACATGGAAGGCCGCTTTGCCCTTGACTTGTTCCAGACAGCTGGATACAATCAAGATACCATCCTTGTCACTCCATACATTATTTTATAGCTGACTACAGGATCAAATACAGTAGACAAGAACACGGAGAAGGGCATCATTAACGCAACCCCAGTTCTCCACATGGCTGGCCACATTAAATAATGGACAATTTTTTCATTAGAGAAAAAGAGAGAAAGGATTATAATTATTTAGATGGGTCTGAATGCTATTTGTTTGCTAGATACTGCTTATCTGCATTATTTGCAGAGAAATTATTCAAAATTTGTCCCTTAATCCAAATAACTGCTAGGTCTGTTGGAAGAATGAGTCTTGACTCTCTAACACAGGTTACAAGAGTTTCTGGTTTAGGCTAGTAGTGTATAAACAAATAGATGCATACACAATAAAAATTTTGTATGCAAGATCAACAACAAGAACAAAGTATCTCAAAAATCCCCAAGGATCCCTTCACAGTCTCTTTTGTCCGTGCAACAGACACGGCAACCCTACAGTTGAAAGTACAGTAAAGAAAGTGTTATCTGGAATTCCAACCATCCTGCAAACATCACTTCATTAGCAGTTCACTTTGGGCTCTTTTTATGTGTCAGTGCATTTCAGTTGGGAGGCCTGGACTACAAGGACTCTACGCAAGTATTTTGTCAAAGTAAATATGATAAAACAATCAGCTTTAAGTTACTGCATCTGCATCTAGATTTCTCTGATTTTGCATTACTATATACCTTTTCATCTATACATCTCAACACATTTTATTGCTGTCAGTTAATACAGCTTCAGAATCCCATGATGAGAGCAGTTATTATTTCAATCGTCCAGATGAGGAAACCTGCCAAAAATCATACAGGAAACAAGAATGGGAACCAGATCTTCTGACTCCTCGACTTGTATTTTATCCAGAAATCAATCTTTCTAGACAGTTCTAGGGCACAAGTACTGGGATAGTATTTAGATATGACAATGCTCCAACACAGAGGGTTCTTGAAAGCAGAGATAACTTGGAATTGAAGGAAGAGAATTCATAGGACACTTACAAGTTGGTGCCATAAGCTAATTAAAACAATACAGACTTTTGGCAGGCGAGCCAGTGAGGGCTTGAGATATCTATTTTGACGTGATGTAAAAAACCTTAATAAAGAACACAAAACTAAATGTACAACACTCAAAATTTTATTCCTCACTCTCCAGGACTCAAAAAATTAATGATTTGGTTTTAAACCTGAATATTAAAATGTCTATCTCCCCGTTGTTGGAAGGCACCACCACATAAGCTACTGTGGCTTAACAAAGGATTTGACAGAACACTATAGATCTGCACCGTACTGGGCTAAGAATTCTTGTAGAGAAAATGGCATGCATATTAACAGCAGCTGAAAGAAAGATTAAAGTCAGCTACTGCTTCCCACGGGACTGCAGCGCCTTCTCAACACAGAACCCTGGATTCATATCCCTTCTAGTTTTTGCCCTTGGTGTCATCTTCAAGAGTCCAAATGACATAAAATAAAAGCCACGTATAATGCACATTACTGATACAGATTTCTTTGTGTCACTCTAAATATCAACTCCACCCTGTAAAAAAATTTCCTGGCCTCTGAAAATTGTCAGGTCGATGCATCTAAAAAATAACTGGTGTTTTGAACAAAGATTCCTTTTAAAAGTAATGCTTTCGAAGTCAGTGGAAAAGCTTGGCTTTTTCATAATGTTCACCACTATCTCATTCAATGGTAATTCCTGGAAAGGCTCCCAATGGCTCCATCCAGCTCATTGCTCAAATCCATACATATGCTTTGTGCCAAAATTAATATATACAGCTACAGCTTATAAGGAAGCTTTCAGAATAAAAATAGTGGTAATGATTCTAATACTACTTTCTATTTTGTACTACTGTCCATTTTCTTGTTTGATGGTTGCCTATAATTTATTAGTCTGCTAGGAATACATTCCATTTTAGCCAGTGATCTTATTAGGTTTCTCAGACTAAGAAGGATGGCCTGATTTAATACTGGTAAGGGACACATCCAAGGAAAATCATACTGCCAAGTGAAGAGGAGGTATGCTTCTTTGCAGACAAGTCATTCCAAAGACTCTGCTAGTCAACCCTGAAGATAAATATTTTTGGACGAAGCATCTCCCAGATGAAATGTCAAATAGAAGTTCTGACTTAGTAGTTTTACTAAAAGTCTTGTAAAGAAAACCAAAAGAAAATGATAGTAATTTTGTTTCCAAGTCAGGTTCCCAAATGACATAAACAGCATAGCTAAAACACCCTCCAGTCTCATCTCTCCAGAGCTCTTTCTGCCTCACAGCCTCAACTATTCTGTGCAATTTGCTGTGCCATCAGAACAGCAAATTCTCATGTAGCCAGAAGGACAGAGAAGAATTTCCTTCTACAAAACATTCTCAAACATTTATGCATTAAATTCAGTAGATTATATTGTCACATGCAATTTCAGCAATTTAATGAACAGAAAAACAGTCAGCATTTCCAAAGCTACCATGACAACATTGTAAGAATGAAACACTGACTATTCTCTACAATTGAAAACAAACACAACCCATCAGTACTCCTTCTGCCTTCCAGAGCCCCATCCACTCTTAATTCTCCCCCAGTCCTCGAAAGAATGGCTTGTGCTATTACTAATAAAATAAAGCAAAATATAAACACAGAGTCCATTACAAGATGCATGATGCTTTGCACACACATATTTTGTAAAATATCTTCAATTTGAAGAAGAGCTTTGAATGTGGCCAGCAGTGAATAATTCTTTTGTTAAACAGAGTTACAGTATTGTGCCTACAAAGGAATGCTGAAAACTAAACTTTTAAAGTCAAAATGAGCAAGGAAGAATTCCTCTGAAGAAGGCATTCAAACTGCACAAAAATTTCAGCCCAGTAGAAGATGCAATACAACTGAGAGTAGATTTTTTTGAAGAATGCCAGAGTCATGAAGCACAGAAAAACAATTCTGAGGCAGAATAAGATCCTCTACCAAGAGAAGGCCAAAAGTTTTCAACAGAAAAAATGCAAACTTAGCAATGCACCAAACAGTACATTTTATGAACAAAAACCATAGGCTCAGAGCAATAATCCCCATTTAGACTATTTCTATTATTGCTCTAATAAAAATGTTTTGTCTCTGTAAGGACAAAGTGCTGCATAAGTATGTGATAAAAATTACTTAATGCTAAGCCATCTGCCTCAAGGCTAGCTGAGACACAGAGGTGGGAATGCTACAATGCTTGACTTCAGTCTTGTATTCAAACACCAAACACTTCAGAGGAGGCCAATGGTTCTGCTTTAATTTTTTAAGAGTATGATAATCTAAATACTTGTTCCATTTCTTGGGTCTCTCTGATACTTCCTCTCTGAACAGCAAAGTTCAGTAAGTGGCAAAAAAATTATCTAGACATAACAATTTTTTTCCAGTGTCCCAAGTCATGTAACTTAACAGAAATATTTTTTTCAAAGTCAGAATGTCATGAGTATTCTTCTGCTACCTTAATACAGCAGCACACAGGGACTATTTTTCTGCTTGCTCCAATAGATTTATGCAAGGTCATAAATCACTGTACCATAATAGTTCACTTTTAACAAGTAAAAAGTGTCTGACACTTTGAGTGTTACTATAATTTTTTTATGGCTGAAAGTGTACAGAGATCAAAGTTTTCTGGGGTTTTTTTTTAGGCTTGCTCTATACATTCAGACAAGTCTGTGACAGAGGGGGTTTTGCCACATGTTTAAATGTAAAGTCTCAAGGATGTCAGGAGAGAAAAGAAAATTACTGAATGTCACGTTTCCAGCCCTTCATATGACCAAAGCAGAAGCAGACCTACTTTTAAGAGAAAACTTTCTGGTAACGTTATATGCTGCTACTGTTCCCTCTGGATTCCCCTGCAAATGAGTCAAGAGTTTGAGAGATACTTTTCTGGTAACATACATAAACAGATAAATAAATTATCACAGGCTGAGGACAATTTAAACATCTGGGAGCCAGCTCAGGCCTGTCAAGCAAGTCACAGACACTCAAGGACAGGAAAGATCAATCTTCAGCCCCTGATTTCTGCGCCAGAGAGTAGGAATTACATCACCCAGCCCCTATACGAGGAAAATTGTGTATTTCTAGAATAATTTGCTCTGTTTCTGTACTCAAAGACATTTCTATTCATTTAGTTTACTGGGGGGGAGCAGGGGGAAGCCAAACTCAAAATATAAAGATTCAAAGTTCTCATAGGTTTGTCTCAGCTATCTTCCCAATATGGCACTTTAATTTTCCATCAATGTTACTGTTCAGTAAGCTGAATTCCCAGAATCAAAATGGAATAGGATTTATAATAAAATGCAAAAAACTGCAAAAGAAATAGTTTTCAGTCTGCCAAACTAAACAATCTCATGTCCAAACAGTTACATTCACACACAGAATACAAGGACTATTACTCAGATAGTCCCTGCAACCAAGGCACATGGCCACAAGGCCAATAAATGAGCCACCACAGTCAAACTGCTAGATCTGTTGGACTTCGTCCTAGGGGATGAACAGTTGCAGGTCCCAATTATCCCCTAACTGCACCAACTACAAGGGAATTCACATCAAATTTTCTTTGCCTTATTTTTGTTTTTCATGAGGATAACCCCTTTCTGTATGAGTGACCAGACTCAATATATGTGATGTTACAGATATTGTCCATTGAGGGTGTTCAAATTAACAATTCAGACACACAAACCTCAAGGTTCTGCTTTGCATGACTTCTGGCTGACACAGCTGGAACTCAGCTGCAGTTTGAATCTCTGCTTCAAAGCCCTTCAAGCCTGCTCTGCCAGTAGCAGCAATTCATTTGGAACTACTTACACAGTCACTTAGGTGACTTCGGTAAGTCACTCCTTACTCTTAAGTCACTTTGAGACAGCTTTATGAAAATGGAAATCAAACTGCAAATGGAGCAAGGATTTATGCAGCATGCACATTGTGGGTCTGCTATCTTTCATTCCATCAGATCACCCTCAAAACCAGTAATAAGCACCAACACAGGCAAAAGTAAGTCAGCTTGCAGAACTGCCAGCACTTGCTCGCTCTGCTGTTGCAGTGCTTGAAACATTCAGTGTAGACAACAAAGTATAGAGAAGGTCTGTGTAGCCAAAACCCCCTTCCTTCAGTTGTCTTCTCTTCATTCCATCTTTCACACTTCATGTATTAACCCGCTACTCTTAACCTGGCAAGGGAAGTATTTCCTTTCTGGAGACACACATGATAGATTAAACCTCTGTCTCCACTACTTAACATCTTTGTTATTACTTCAGCATACCTACATCATCACAAGACATTTCTGGAGTCCAAAAGCTTGTTACTTGCTAAGAGTCTCTTTTACTCGAGAGGGAGAAAGAGCAATATCTTACCACACATGTACATATGTTAAAGAAATACTTCCAACATATTTTTTAAAAGTATCATCTTGTATTCACTGCACTTAAGACTGCTAAAAATTGGACAACTATCACTTTTGTTAGCTTTCTCCACCTTAGAGAAGCAATTTTCATAGTTTCATTCAACTTAGGTAACAGTTTCATGTTCTAGCTCTCACATACAAAGCCCAGTGTTGTTTTGCTGTTGATAATGCATGTGCAGGTGTGACTAAATAATTCAAAGCTTTTTTAAAATATGGTATTACATTTTCTAATGTTTCTGATTTATTTACAAATACAGCATTTTTGTCTTAAATACACACATATAACAGTAATGTTAGATTATGGACTGTGTCATAAAATCAAATACAAATGGAAGACAAAAATTACCTAATTCAAAACACAGTTTTGGAAGGAAGACAACAATGTTGCTTTAAGTGTACTTTTAACAAACAATTCAAGTACCTATGAAGACTGTCACCTCTTTGTACTGCCATGGGTTACTGATTTGGACAAACTTTCTTTTTGTCCATACCCTCATCACAACAGCAGCTGTTGAAGCTTTGCCATTTCAAGCACATGATCCATGTGTCCCCTCCTTGAAATTCTTCAGTTCTTTTCATTGCACTCCACCTTATTTCGGCATGTCCTCAAGAGGCCTCCTCTGTCCCCAACACTTAATCTCTGAAACTTGTCTTGTCCATCATGAAACGTTCACTTGGCTAGCACTTCTGATTTATCTGAAGCTGTTTAGAAGAATGCAGTTCAGTCTTCAGACTGCTTCCACTACACTAATTACACAAAATTTTCTGGAGTCTCTTGGCACTCCTATGCCAGTTACTGAAAACTTCTTAGCTGGCAGGTTTTTCAATAAAGTAATGACTATGTGTAAAACTATTTCAGTCAGCATTGAACTGTTAAGGTAAAGAGAGATGCAACAATCTGAATCAGTGCAGTGCAGTGGTTCCTCTGCTTTATATACACAAATAATGTTGAAGTGGACAGCCTAAGAGACGGCGAAAAAACCAATTCTCTTACCTCATAGCCAAACTGGAGTTCATCTGAGGTTAGCATAATGATATCATCATCAATAGCCAGCACTGCTTCTGTTTCAATCTCATCATAAGGGAAGAAGCGGTTGCTAAGTTTATTTTCTGCAGTCCTAACAACTTTCAGGGGAACACGAATCTTTGGCCAGAGGGAATCTAAAGAGAAAAATTAGAAGAAATAGAATTCAATATTATACTTCTGAGTCTGCATATCCATCTTAGTGTCTCTTTACCCTTTTCTTCTTCGCATCTAAAGAAACGCTTCTTAATGGGAAATTAGTGGCAAACACAAGAGCATATGAAGGCAAGAGACAGAAGCTCAACTACATTTTTTTCCCTCTGTAGCTCTCTACAAAGAGCTTCATGGACAGCTACACAGGGGATAGCTAGCCCAAAACAGCAACTTGCAACATTCACAGAGCAAGAATAGGGATAATATGTATTGGTTTAGGACACACAGCATGAAAAGATACTTCACTCAACTGCAACTAAAATAATTTGAAGCAGCAGTATATATTCACTGACTGCAAGTCTAGGGTCATAAAGAATTTGACTAAGAATTTTAGTTCTATCGAGGGCTGAGAAAAAGAAATTTTATTATATCAATTAAATGTTTAGCACTATTGACTACTGCTAAGGAGTAGATTCTGTATCTCAGCAATTTCTTTCATCTTCAAATTCCTAAGTCACAGTGATAATTCAAAACTAGATAAATACAAATGGATTCTAACTTCTGCCCTACAGCATTCTTACAAGTAGAAGAGAGCACTGGAGTACACAAACATTAAAATTCACAAGTCAAATGAGGATTTAAATAGTAACAAAACCCGCTATAGATACAAAAGTGGATCCAATTCACTCTACAATGGGATTAATTTCCATTTTTTCCTACGTGTTTAACATGTAGCACCTTAAGTGTTACGTTAACAGCTTCTGCATATATTCAAAAATTTTCAAAACCCGATTCTATTCCTACAAAAGAATAACTGTGGGTAAGTACAGAGCACCAAGCTAAAGGAAATGGAAGTAAGGGCTAAATATTAAACATTAATTTGAAATGCATATAACCATGTACAGTTTCTAGCACAAAGCTTAACAGTAGTCATTATTACAGTATGATGCATCCCAAAAGCAATTATTCATCAAAAAGTATTTTAATTAAAAGCTAAACAAATAACTAAACAAGTACAAATGCCGTATGTTGGTTTCTTCTGGCTTTCACATAAACATACATTTCAATGAGAATTTGAGAAAAAAGAGAGCATTGTAAGACGAGTCTATGGACCTTGTGAATAGATGATCACTTGAGTTTCTTACCCTAGTGAAACGAAGGGAGTGACAATGGTAAGAAAAATAAGCAAAAACACATTAAGTCAAATACAAAAGGACTGCTCAGAGAATCTGTAAGTTGCTCTCTGTGACAAATGCAAATGTGTATAAGGACACACCTTAAAACAGGTGATTCCTCCCCTCCACTAAAGAATATTGGGGCCATACCTGGAGTGTCACAGCTGTGCCAGGGATGGGAAGAAAAGCACAACACAAAGTCCAAGCCTGGGGAGAAAAGCCATTTAATTTATTAATTAATATGGCCTTTTATAAGGTGGTTCACAAAGACGGCAGGAGGCCATTGGTCCTTTGACCAGCCACCCCTCAGCATGACTGGCTAGTACTCTACGACACCCATTTCAAAATATTTTCCAAAGTACCATAACAAAACTAGGAAAACAAGCTAGCAGGTGTTAGATAAAGAATTGGTTTACAAAACCGTCTCACTGTTTCTCGTAGCTTGTGTGAGAAAGACAAAGTTCTCACAGGATGCTGCAGAAAGCTGGAAAACTTCTCTGGTGAAGGCTTTTCAGCATCCACACTGGAGTACTGCATCCAGTTCTGGGCTTCTTAGTGCAAGAGAGACATGGGCAAACTGGAGAGAGTTCAGCAAAGAACCATGAAGGTGATGACAGTACTGGAGCCTCTCCCCTACAAGGAAAGGCTGAGAATGCTGTGGCTGTTTAGCTTAGAGGAGAGAAGGCTCAAGGAAGATCTCATCAATATGTACAAACACCTGAAGGAAAGGTGCAAAGAAGATAGAACTAGGCCCCTTTCACTGGTGGNTGGAGTACTGCATCCAGTTCTGGGCTTCTTAGTGCAAGAGAGACATGGGCAAACTGGAGAGAGTTCAGCAAAGAACCATGAAGGTGATGACAGTACTGGAGCCTCTCCCCTACAAGGAAAGGCTGAGAATGCTGTGGCTGTTTAGCTTAGAGGAGAGAAGGCTCAAGGAAGATCTCATCAATATGTACAAACACCTGAAGGAAAGGTGCAAAGAAGATAGAACTAGGCCCCTTTCACTGGTGGCCAGAGACAGGACCAGAGGCAATGGGCACAAACTGAAACACTGGAGGTTCCCTCTGAACTTCAGGAGAGACTTTTTCAGAGTGAGTGTAACAGCACTAACACAGGTTGCCCAGTGAGGTAGTGAAATCTCCACTCTTGAAGATACTTGAAAGTCATGTGGATATGGTTCTGTGCAACCTGCTTGAGATGATCCTGCTTGAGAGGGCGGTTGGACAGCTGATCTCCAGAAGTCCCTTCCAAGCTTCCTAGCCATTCTCTGATTCTGTGGTAAGTGGAGTCTATAGGAACTGATACTGGGCCTAAAGCCACTGACATTTTCATGTCTGAATATACATTTCCAGTGCAATTTGCAAGTGACGCAAATAGAGACATGAAAAACAGTGAGGACAACAAAGTCATACAGAGCTTACTAAAGTCTATACAACTGGACTGCTGAGTAAACTAGGCGCATTTGAACAAAAATCACATTGACAAAACTTGACACACAGTTAAACACTAGGACCAAGGCAACTTTTTCCCTAAAAGCAGCTTCTGAAAAGGATTAAAGGGACAGAGTGGACATTAGTTCTCATCATGCTGCTGGCACAAAATGGATTAATGTAATTCTTGTATATATAGATGGGTATGCAGTAAGAAATGGGGACAGAGGGTAGGGCAATTTTACCTGTATGCAGACACAGACAGACAGATGCTAGAATACTGTTTCATTCTGGTGTTTTTATGTTTCAAACCATGTTAAAACACTGAAAATGGTGCAGAAAAAACCATGAGTTATTTTAGGTCTCATTTAGGAGAAAATGCCTTTTGGTAAAACATGGAGATCAATCCGTTTAGTTTACTAAAAGAAGGAACAAAAAGTGGATTTGATTAACATGTACAAGCACCTACACAAGAAGAAAAATGCCATGTATCTTCAACAAACTGGAGAAAGACATAACAAAAAACAATGACTGGAATCTAAAGCCAGGCAAATTCGAAGTATAAATAAGGCAGACATTTTTAATAGTAACAGTGGTTAACCTCTGGCAGAAGTTAAAAAGGACAGCAGTTGGTTCTGTACATCTTGTCTTTCAACAAGACTGGGTATTATTATAGAAGATGCAGTCAAGTTAGAAGTCACTGGACTGAAAAGAAAGTGGTGACTCAGGACGTACAGGTCAACACAGATGGTCTTACTGCACCTTCTGCCTCAAGTTCTATGAGCAGTGAGATTGCTGACTGTCACCAGGATAAGAATATGAAGCTTGAATATAAACTACTAGGACATGGGGAGCAAATACAGAAATTCAGAAGAGAGCATAAGGAAATAAGATCCTTGTTTCTGTGTTTTGAGAATGAAAAGTGGAAGTTAAAATAGGTGTCAATGAAAAAAG
The DNA here is from genome assembly GCA_013399875.1 of Gymnorhina tibicen. Taxonomy (NCBI): domain Eukaryota; kingdom Metazoa; phylum Chordata; class Aves; order Passeriformes; family Artamidae; genus Gymnorhina; species Gymnorhina tibicen. The sequence continues at coordinate 1,313,615 of VXAZ01004356.1, read as the reverse complement.
CCACTGTAAGGACCAAAATAAGAGAAGTCCTAACCTGAGAAAATGGTTTAAGTTTTTAAACAACAACATATGATCAAATTCTGGAATTGTTCTTACCAGAAGGATCTGAAGAATGCTGGCTGACAGACAACACCAAAAATAATTGGATACAACTATGTGCACACATTTCCAATTCCATTATAACCCAGAATGAGGTCTGCCTCCAAGACAGTTTTGCACTCTTTCCATTGCTGATGGACTCCAGTGGAAGTCACGGTCAGCCAGCTGGGGAGATACAGCAAGTTCCATGGGGCCACTACAGAAACGTTCAACAGCATTGATTCCAATTACAGCGTTATGAGCTCGTTTTATTCTCAGCATTTTAAGGTCTTTGAAAGCCCTACATGAATCATAATCTGAAATGATGATTCCAGTAGGACACCACTGAAATTCCAAAATGTAACCTCAGGAGGCAGTAACACTGAATGACTGGAACTGTTTATTGCAAATTACTACTCTTGATTCCACTCACTGCTTTCTTACTGGTTTACCATAAACGTGCAAGTACCCATTTATAAAACAGTTACAGGTACCTCACAAAGACACAATCATTGCCTCATAAAGACTACAGACTGTGTAATGTTTGCAAGCTACTTAAAGACCTTTGGGTAATTGCCTATAATTATCCAAATGTAACCCCAGGATTGGTATAAAATAATTTTGAACAGCTTACTAGATCCCAAAAATACTGTTATAAAAGTTTCAGTAGCAATCAGAATTGCCATAGGTATGCATGCATTTGTAAATTTGTATTTATATGTAGCATCAAAGTTTACATTTGATACACGTTAAATATTCTTTATTCAGTCTTTTCTTCTTTTCACGTCTACTACATGTTAAAAAAATAACCAAATTGCAACAAAGTGCAGGAATACACTGAAACAAAAATTCACTGAAAAAACTGAAAAATCACTAGGATCGAAGAATAATAATTCAGAAAAACAAGCATCCATACAAGCATTAAACTTCCAGCTCTTCTGAAAAATTTGATAGCTTACTAACAGACATGCCACTTGCATAAAGAATGGTTACAGAAGAAAAAGTAATGAAAAGTGTATGAAAAATGAAGATGTAATCTAATTATAATCAGCACGCATCTCAGATGTCAGCAAATACTCTTAAATCCACATGATTTACTAAGGTCTTGGAAAGTCTCTCAAAATGACCAGTTCTCAACAACGGGTATGTTACTGTCAAATATTTGTGCTTTGAGAAACATAATATAAAGTTTCTGAATTTAGCCTTAGATTAATGAAAAGAAAATATAACATTTTGGAGAAACTTCAAATAAGACATTAGGGTACCAGTTACTCTGCAGCATGCAAAATACACAAGGCTACCTGCTGCCTAGAGGCTGACTCGATACTGGAGGTTGCTTCCCCTACAGAGATGGAAGCACGGTGTCAACAACTTGGGCAGCCTAGGCAAAATTAACTATCATAAAGGACAGCAGGCTCCACTGAGAGATCCAAGTATTACAAATTAGCTCTGCCACAGGAACTCCAAAAGAAATACATATATAAAAAAGACAACAGTCACTTCAGAAGTCAAAGTTTTAGGATCCACCAGGAAGGTTAAAATTGCCTATATTTATTTTAAAGGACCACAAAAGAAAAGTATTTGTTTATAAAGAGCAATCAGAATCAGGGTGTGCCACTTCCATAATATCAGACTTTGAATTTTCAGATACTGCTTGGAAAGTTCTGAGAAACCTCAGCACTAGCAAAACATACATGGAGGAAATTCTCAGTTTACCAGATTTTGTTATAGGTACAAGCACAGGCTTTATTCTTACAATAAGACAGCACTGCATCCTTTAACAGAGTACGACAAACACAAAAAAAGCTCAAGAATCTTACATCATGGCATGAGATTTTACTTTAGGCATACAAAAGTAAAAATGCATGTTTGGACTGGGGACTACTCTTTTTTAAAAATCAGTAAGGACTCTGTGATGCAGTAGAAAATAGAAGCAAATTATGGAAATAAAGCTCTCTGGAGTGAATACAAGTCTACGTATATATGGATTCTGAAGAGAATGACAGGCACCTCCTATTGTGCATCATACTGAAATAATCACGAGAGAAGAGTGAATAACACTTATACTTGCTCTCTGGTAATGAATCAGGTCACGATTGGCACTATGTGCTATTTAGGACTACTGATGCACTGATTGATGGAGATATCCATAGAAAGCAGTGTGTGGTCCTCTAAACAAAATCAGTAGTTTCCCACCTTTGCCAAATGCAGCTCCCTCTCCTAATGGGCTTACAGACCCTAACAACCACATACATGGCTGTATTTATGGCCAGCCCACAATTCCACCATTTAGTCCTGCAAGTCCGCATCTCACAGCAAATTTTTCAAGCATGATTGCAAGATGATTTAAACTGTAGGATAAAAAAGTGCCATGGTTACATTCCCAGTTAAAACACTCACATATAAAAGAGCAGCAAAAAATCTCATCCTCTAATTATGCATTTCTCAGCTACAACTGCCAGTGAATCACACAAGAGATGTAAATAAGAGAAGGGAGGACAGTCATGAGAAAGAGGTAATTTCATTATAACCTTAAGGAATACCCTCTCACACAAAACACCTCTCTCACTTTCCACACCTCCCTAGGCTTGTGATCAGATGTTTGTAATGAAAATGTAACTAATACAAGCTTGCACACTGTTTATATATAAAAATGATTTCTTAGTCTGAAATCCAGCCCTGTTTCTCAGTACTGAATGAACTGTTACATCATACATAAAAGGGGGATCATTAAAAATAATAGAGCACAATATTTCCATGGAATGTATTATTTCTTTTCAAAGAGAAATGGCACTGTGTCATGATTTGGGAATGGTACTCCCCAATTCAGTGCCCCCACTGAGACTCTCCAAACCACACACTTCTCTCCCTCTCTCTTTCCCCTCCCCCTTCCTGCTGCAGAAGGATGGAGAGGAGGAGAATTGGAGGCACAAAAGGCAAAGATCACAGGTTGAGGTAAAAACAGCTTACTGGAAACAGCAATGACATAAGAAAATGAACAGTAGCGGCAACAGTACTAACAACAGAGTACAAGAAAAGAAACTATTCACATGGAAAAACCCCCAAAATAGACAATACCAGACATCTCCTTCCACCAAGTTTTCTTGACCAGAAGGAACCCCTTTTCCTTGGAAGAGACTCCCTTCCCCTTGCAATGACATGAGGTAGTACAGAACAGTGAGGTGGTACAGACAGCAAAAATTAACCCTGTCCCGGCCAGAACCAGGACACACCATCGTGTTGTTAAACAGCGCCATTCTCTGTATCCTTGCTTCTGAGAAGCTGGAAGGTAATAACATCTGAAGAAGTCCTTTTGCAGCACATGCATTATTGTCGATCTTGTCAGAAGACAGAAATGTATTTACAAAGGAAATTACTTGCTTTATGTATTAATCATCCATTCCCAGTTTCAACACTCACCCTAGGGAAAATGAGACTCAGTACAGCTGCTGTACAGAGCTAACCAATATTCTTGGGACAGCACTTCTAAGTAGTATCAAGTTAAAAAAATAGCAAGTGATACTTGAATGCAGATGGTTTGTTGCATTGGCAATTGGAAGCAGCAGGGCAGCAGGTAAGGATAATGAGGAGCTGGCAATGCAGTGCACACTTCTGATGGCAAGAATGGAATGCTTGCCAGTATTAAAACCAATATGACAAATTAAAAAAAGGTCCACTTATTGGCTAAAATCATGGCATTTTGATGATTCATACAAAGACATTTGTATAAACATTCTTTTTCTGCTTTACTGCCTCAGTAACAACAGCTAAGAATATCTCACGACTAGTGATAACCTGGGTCCAAAATAATAATTCATATTACGCTCTGACTTCCCCAAACTTCTATGGAGCCCATTTGGAAATATAAGAACGAAAAACCTTTCCAGAAGTGGTGCAAGGTAGACAAAGACCAATAAAAAACCGGCAGAAAACATCTCTAAACACGCTCTGTTTGTACCTGCAGTTGCACAGAATCCCATACAGCACACTACCTTCTCATACCTGAACTTTTGCACAAGCTCTTATCTGATGCTTATTCTAGCTGGTCTACAGTAGTTTGCATGAATGCAACTAATTGAACATTGTTGATGAAACCTAATCAATACTTTTTCAGTCTCTAATACTGAATGGCAGAATTTAGCTGGAGTCTGAAGTTTCAAAAAACTGTCAGAAACAACAACATCAAGCATGTTACCTCTACTTATTATGAGAATTCCTTCCATTATGGCTGTTCAGAGTTCAAAACAGGTGCTTTCTGCCCCCATTACAGTGTTTATATTGTTCTACAGAAATGAACAGAATTCCTCTTGTAATAACAAAATAGAATATTTGTTTCTAGGACACTATTTAGGGCCCAGTTTTGTTAAGATGGGTTTGGTAGGCTAACTTTCTAGATTTCCCTAGGAAATAATATTGCGAAATGTTTGTAAAATGACTTATGAAAGACTAAAATCAACATGAATTAGCTTTCAAGCTAATCAAGGAAAATGGCATTAAGTCCATCATCAAGAAGCCAAATTAATTCAAAACTTAAAGAGAAGTTAAAAAAAACATTCCTACCAGTGCTGACTACCAAAGGCACAGTATGCAACAAAACCCAAACCTGTCACTGAAGATGTTTTTTATTAATTTTTTTAAAGATAACACTTTCTTAAGATACAGCAATCCAAAGGATACTCACTTTCTTTATATCAGTGTTGTCCATTAACAGCATCAAATAGAAATACAAAAATTATTATTTCAGTAATACCAAAAAAAGTTTATCAGCAACTTAGCCCAGGATCCACAACTACACAGGAAATACATTCTTTAAAATATACTTTTCATTTTTATAAAACTGAACCTAAAAAGGAATCAAGCTACCACACATGATTTGTAGCTTGTTGCACATTTAATAACAGTACTGAATTTATACATTGTAATACAATTTATGTGGTAGATAAAGTTGTGGTAGATGAAGTTTCTTCACTTGTCTGAAACAAATGTTGGTGGAAATTTCTATCACAGACTATTTTCTTGAATTTCAAAACTAGCAATTTAGAAAAACACAAATGAAAGGAAAAAAATATTTGGCTGATGGAGAAAATCATGATTTCTACGCAAATATTCCCAGCACCCGGCACTTGGACTACCATGTTTATTTTAATTGATGCAGAATGAGTGAGGAAAAAACCCCCTCATTTTTCCCTCTAATATTTCAAAGCTTTTAATATTTTGATTAGTATTATACATACAGTCATGGGCCTACTGACATTACTGCTGCATTGATGGGCTTCTTGCATACAATGCATGGCAGAGAAAATATGCAAAACTCAGCCAAAGACACAGAGCACAGATCACATCCCCTAAATCCAGCAAGTACTTAAGATAACATGCTGATTTTATAATGTTTTAAGGTTCCAGATTAGAATCATCATTATATGTGATACTTTCTTTCTGCTATTTCACATGTAAGATTTAATATTTTTACCATCAAAAACACTGTGTAAACTTCAAACTTTTTTGTCTTTTCACAAGACATCTGTGTTTCTCATAGGTTTGTCTTGTTTCTTTTCACTGATTCTAAAGAAAACACAGAACCATGAGTTCAGACTTCCACAGATAGCTCTCAAACATTAAATTAAAAAAATGATTCTTGCAAGCTCTTAAAAGTAAAGAAAAAACAAACTTTAAATTGCTACTGATATCTAGCCCACATACATGTAGTTCTCCAGTTTTATATTTTTACATGCTATTTGGTTGAAAACTTTCCAGTCAAGTGTTTAATTAATCCATTGCCCTCTTAGCTGCTAACCTTTCTTATCAGCCTACATAACAAAAAATCTCTGTCACATCAGAGCTGCATCTGCCCTGATCTGCATGCATCCGCCTGCATCTGCCCTGACCTGCCTGCATCTGAGAGGCCTAAGTTTGAAAGGAGTTTGTTTCCATACACCTTGCAGAATCCCTACACCTGTTACCACTGCACGGCAGACAAGATCAGCTACAGCCTCTTAGCTGGGATGCTCAGCAGTACTGATGGCAGTGACCACCTCTGATTCCATGATCTTAAATCTTGTACAATTTTTAGAGCATTTAATTTTTATTAGGTTTTCCTCCTAAGTCATGAATATCATTACATAAAGGCATTATTGCAAGTGCATGGCATTGTTTTGATAACAATGATATTTTGAGTTACAAAAATTTTCTGGTGTTGACAGAGGAAAGAAAGGAAAGGCCACGTGTCACTTGTGTGGCACTTTGCCAGCTGCATCCCAGGAAACCGAAATCCAATTCTCAATTTAGTGCACATACTCACTAAGGAAGGCAATTTGGATGTTCTTCACCCAGCCCTCCCACTTACACATGCAAAACAAAACAAACACATGAGGGTTTGCAATGACAAAAACCAAGATCTGCATCTGTACTGAAACACGCCCCTTACGTGGAAAGGACCAAGAAATACAGCACTTGATGCTCTAGAAGGTTAAGCACCTCTGCTTTACTACAACCAATTAAAAATGAATAGCCATAAAAGTGCAGATACTACTGTAGGGTAATAAACTAGACTTTATCAGTGACAGTGGTGCACATTACAAACTTCAAACTCATTCCTTCTTCTAATCCATCAGAAACTTCCTGGCTTTAACAGGCTATAAACAGCAGAAGCTTTGAAGTCCAAGGATTAGGATCACTAATAGACAGACTGAACGAGAGACTAGCTGAAGAGCCAAGTGGAATGCCCTGCATGGATCTGGAATAAAACAAGTTAATTTAATCAAACTGACCTCTCTCTAGCCATAGGCCAAGAGATTACAATGGCTGTAACAGCAATAAAGGGACAAGGGACACTAAAAACAAATAGTTATTCGCTTCAATGCAATGCTTAAGCTAACTCAAGGACAAAACTGCTTATGCTTTCAACTGTGCTTTCAAGTACACAATTTTAAGCTCTACATATTGTTGGGTTTTTTTAAACTAGTTTATGACCTAGTGGTAGTAGAGGCAGAAAAAAATTAAACACTCTTTGATTTTCAAGATTAATACAACGATTGAAAAGAAAAGGTCATTGTAATGATCTGTTTGCTTCAACTCTCCTGTATCTCAGACTCACTTGAAGGAAATGTGGAAACAATTCATTTGGGTTAAATCCAGCCACATTCAGTGATCACACAACTGTATATATCACTAAGCCTTTTTGCTTTTAGAAAAGAACTGCTTACTGAAAAAATTCCATTTGTTATCAATTTATACACAACAATTTTTACTCTAGAGGGCTGCAAAACATGTAAAAAATGACTAAACTTGAGGTATTTAGCCCAGAAGTAATAAAGAACACTGTTTAAAGGAAACAATAAAGCTACTCTGCTTTAAACTGGAGCAAGTTGCCAAAATGGCAAATGAGCCAAGTGAATGGTAGCAAGAGCTTGGCTCTGATAAGCTCTTAGGAGATGGTAAATTGAGACAAGTGGTCAGGGATTAATATCTACGTCGCATCTTGCTGCTAACGCAGAATAACTAACCTTGAAGAGTAGAACACAGCAGCAGCTGAAGCCTCTAAAAAGAGAATTATAAAGTGAGGAGTCCTAAAAACACACTTCATTCACTACAGAAGACAGAAGAATCCACAATACAGCATTTTTTTTGAACACGTATTCCTAGAAGAAACATTTCTTGTCCCACAAAAATCACCTCATTTTCAGATGAGAATGACAGATCCATATGTCCAGCACATGGGAACCAGGCTCATATACAGCTACTATAGCTACAGTATTTAATCCAGAAAAAGAAGAGGAGGCTTTAATTGCCTAGCACAATGCTCAGGATTTTAGTACTGATGTTCAGAACTTGAAGAAGGTCACCCTAGGGAGCAGTAAGCACAGAAATAAAATGAGCAGCGTTGGAGAGTCTGTCTAGCCCTGGAAAGGATTACCAAAGGCCAAGCCTAGCTAGCTTCCTTTACATGGGGCAAGACCTTCCATTTACTCCATAGTGATTTCATAATGGAATTCACTAATGTCAGGACCTGTGTTTCCAGCTGAGGACCTGGGAGAAAATTAGGAGCAGCACGGTCTTGTGAGGCAGGCGGCCTGGGGATGGGAAAGAAGGGAGTCAGTCGGACACAGAGCAGCTCACAGGAGTGTGCAACGATATTGCACGGAAGGAGTCAAAAACACATGGGCTAAGGATCTTGGGTTTGAAAACGCAGGCAGCAAGCTGTGAGGACTGGGCAGCCTGGTACTGAGGTCCTGGCACAATGGGATACAGTACAGCAGTATGCCAGGCTGGCAAAGCATACCTCAGCTACTGAAAATTAAACAAGTAATTGAGAGATTTACAGCACTGAATTCACACTGGAGTCATTAATATACCTCTGAAACCAAACCTTCTTCCAAAAATCTACACATTCAAGTAACTTGAGAAAATGCCTGTGAACGTGTCCTCATTTTAAAATAACCACAAATTAAAAAACTATCTAAAAACCATGCAGATGACACCAGACTCACTCAAATACTATAAAGAGTATATACAGCATAGTATATCACATATGCTGGAAAGAGAAATATTTTAAAACAGGCACTTATGTATTGTCTTACTGGGCAAGCATTAGCATTTTCACAAGATATTCTAGTGGTATGGAAACTCCATTTTGGACACCTGAAATGTTCCAAATTTTCATTTCATCAATCAATCAAAATATTCACTTATTTTATAGCTCCAAGCATTCAAACTACTTTGCTGCTTTGAACCACATTTGCTCTAGAAACCGTCCAGTAGCAGCAGTATATACACTGGGATGAGAGACTGTCTACAGAGAAATAAAACCAAGTACTGATAGATCAAAAATAGGCCTCTCCTTACTACTCCCCCCAAAAACGTTAAGGACAGAAATGTTTCTGTAATATTGTATTTGTAACTTTTTGATTCAGAAGTCAGCAGCACAACCACTGGTATGCTTTTTTCCTTGTAATCTATTTTGGCTTCTCTTATTTCACTTTCAAACACTTTGTCACAAAAAATCCAAACCGATTATTTTGAAAGAACCATGAAATACTTCTTGAATATAAATGATGTAGAAGAGAGGTCATTCTGTAACAGATGTCAATAGACAGACATGCTATGCCCAGTTTCACCTTACTCCACCACCCGTCCCATGGGTTTTTACCTTCTGGCGGATTCTTATTCTGGTTGTTCCAGACTACCAACAATTTGGATAGACTAGGCACTTTAGACACCTCCGTGATGACTCTGAAAAGGCTCTCCACCCGGTCATAGGTCAGAACTACAGCTGTGAAACCTTGGGACTGAGGTGGGATCAGTGGAAGGAAGAGCGGGTTGCTCACACTGCTCCATTTCTGTGAAGGAAAACAAGAAAACAGCAAAACAATTTGATTAAAGTGAATTACCACAGTAGGGAGTAATTCATATAGCCAGGCCCTAACCATCAGATTTATAATTTGCTCAGATCAGACAGGTTGACTCTCCTGACTTCAGTTCTCAAAACCTTTACTCCAATCTCCTTCCTATTTGATTTTTCATTTTTGTCTAGCTTTCATAATGTTTGTAATGTTGCAAACAAGTAGAGGTTAGGGTAAAAAATAAAGTGGAAGAGGCAGATAGATTTGTAGAAAAGAAAAACCAAGGTGAATTGAACCCAGCTACCATGGCTCAATTCTCATTTACTAACCATTATTTTAAGACATTTAGATTTATAGTCAGGACTCAATAAACAAAGAGGAACTTAATCAGCACCACAATTTCAGAGTGAAAAAGTGTTAACAACAATAAAACTAAAGCAACAAACCCATAAACTTGGCATAAAATGTGCATCCAAGCAAAAAAGTGAAAAAGCAGGTACAAAGAGGAACAACATACTAGCTTCCACCAAGTTTGTTCAGTGGTGGAAAAAACCCACTTATTACATTAAAAAAAATTTAAAAAGACATGAGATGCAAAGATGAATTTCAGAGAGTTATCTGCTCCTTGTGAATTTTAACTAGGGCATCCCTTTTAAGACTTTAAAGGTCTTACTTCAATACAACGTCAGCATAGGGAAGGCAGCCCAGATGGCAAAAGACAAGACAACTAAATTCCCACTGAATGTGCCAACCTCCTTTGGAGCTGACAGTGTGGGGGAGGGGAGCAGTGAAGGGACCATTTGACAAGAATGAAAGCACCAGCATTTTAGTCTCAAATTTTCCATTCCAACTGACGTTCCAAGCAGGGGTCGGACAGAGAAGCAAAGGGAAAAACCAAACCCTTTGGGACAAGGTGAAAAGGGGAGTTGGGAAAGCAGAAACTGAGTGATGCTCTTTTGCAAGGAAGTTTTGAATCTTAGCCTGTAAAAACTATGAACGTTCGTAAGACATTAGCAACTGCCAGGAGTTTGCAGAAATACTGTGAAATTCTCAGCTAAACTCATACCATAAGCCTGCTTGCATAAGGAGTAAAGCACGTTTTACAGACTCAGAGTTACAAGGTCATATTTGTAGGAAGTAAACTTTGAAATTTTCTGTTTCCCTATTTAGTCTTTGGGTTAGTTTATACACCCAACAATCACCGTCCTCATGTTTAATGGTTAGACAACTCTAACTAGAATGACTTCTAGGATGAGGAGAATAAAGAGCCTATTTACTGAAAGACATCATAACATTTTGACCATTTTAGTAAAGGAGAAAAAAATATGATGTGAATATGATTTCCTTCTACGAACAAATCAAAACTGAAGAGAGGATAAATATGTGAGGCAGAGAAGTTAAGCACAGCATTGGCACACTCGTTTGTCCAGGATGGTCTAAGAGTATGTTCCAAGCAAGGACCTGTCAGTAGGAGTAAAATGTTTTAGTAGACTTCCTGAAATAGTTGGAAAGACAGACTGGCCTTCAGCTACACACACTTTATCAGGTCTGGTAAAAGCAGCATTCATCTTAAACTGTTTGTGAGGACCCTAATGGAAAACACAAAGTTCTAGTTTTTATCCAAGAGGAATCCCAGGATAATGTAGAAACAGTAACAGTACAATATGGAACTTTGGTTCATGAAAGGGACATGGCTACCTGTGAAAGCACACTCAGTAATTCAGAAAATATACATCCATTACTTCAGCAACTGTTATGTGTAGAGAAAAAGCTGCCTTCAGATTATTACATTTTCTAAAATTAAAGCTTTTGTACATACTTTGCTAGTTGTGCAAGATGACTAGTGGCAGATGGGGATAGCCCTCTGATTTTGCTGCAGCTTCAATAATTCCTACAGCAAATCACAGTCTGAATGTGACCAGAGCATAATCCACCTCATTAAAGCTTTACTTGTTTCCACACAACCCCCACCCCAAGACTCTTATTATCCAAATGACCCTGGTAATGTCAAGCAGCTTCTTAACACAACTCTCAGAAACCTCTTTTCATTAATACTTGAAACAGAGGTTCAACATCATAACCAGAGTGCCAAGAAAATATGATGTTTCTGTCCTACAAGAAGAAATAACTGGTAGAGCCATCTGCAGACAATGTTCTATTTATTACTTACGGGTGAGAATTGCCACCTAGATTAATGGCTCCCATTTGAAGTTTTTCTAGAAACGTTTTCTCTCTGTCCACAGCACTTCCTAACAAATTGGTTGCTATAATATCCTTTGAAAAGGATTATTCCTTTTCCATAATCTATGACTATTTTAGGTACTTATAGAAAGAAATACATCATGCATATGTGTGCAAGCACATGCATAGGTACCTAAAATGGTCATGAATTTCTCCTATAAACTTAAGTTTTAGGTATATTCTTTAAATCCCAACTTCTACTACTTTCAGAAAGGCATGAAAATTCTCCCCGCTGGTCGTAACTTAGGAAAAATAAGGAAACTTTTAAGGAGGTTTTGCTCCTGTACCTACTAAAGGATGATGGAGGGAGGGAAAAGCCTGTAGACACACACTAATGGATGGGAGAACCATGCCTCTCATTTGAGAAAAACATTTCTAAAAGGCAATTAAGCATCTCTCAAGTGCCATTAAGAGCCAACCCCCTGCTGCCTGCCTGAAGAGTGTGTCTACAGTCTGAGACCTATTGACCCCACTTTCTGCAGGAAATCAGGCAAATTCAAGCCTCCATAATTTGCTAAAGTCTTCCAGATTTCTGCTTGGAAAAAGCAAACCATACAGGCAATTAATACAACAGCAACCTAATTAAATCTCCATTACAGCAGCAAAGCATGAAATGGCTAATGACATAGGGATGGGTTCTCCCAGTCACTGCTCAAGCAACCAAGTGATGAAGGCACATTTGCTCTATTCCTATCTTTATTAACATTCTTGATGGAAATTCACAGGAACTTTCACTCTCAGAGAGGAGAGCAAACAGCAACAGTACATTGATCATCCATCACCTTTCTTTGACAAAGTGCTGACACTCAGCTATGGATAAGACAACCCTTCACTATCACCCTCCCAGCTAATATCATTAGAAGAGCCAGGATAATTAATCCAAGATTAATAGGTTACTTGCTGTGAATCATTTTTATGGGCAAAAAGGATCAAATTCAAATGTTAGTTTCCGAAGAATAATTTCATGTCACTTAAGTCTCGCAGTCTGAGTTGTCTGACAGCTCTTTGCAGTTCATGTGAAAATCCAAACTAGTGGGACGTGAGTGACAGTGAGAACTTAGGAATAGCCTGAAGCTGGAAGAGAGGAGAAGTAAGGAACAGTTATGTATGCACATAAGGATTCAGACTGCTGCAGCTGTCCTGTGCATTCTTTCTACAAGTGTGCATGTATAATAATGCCTTAGAAACAAGGCACCCTCCCTTACTATAGCTCGATCAAATATTGTCCTCCCTCTTGGTCATTAAAAACAACCTGATTCTACTTTAGGAAAAATAAATACATTAAGGACAAGGTATCAAGGGAGCTGAATTCTCATTATGTGGGAGGCTTCAGACTGGACTCTATGGGGAGTCTTCAGGTTCAACTTAGCAGGGAAATTTATAACAGACCTTTCTTAGCAGGGTACAGAAGGGAGATAGGTGGGAGCTTCAGGACATCAGTGAACACAAGTGGACTGAGAAATGGACAATTTCAGTATTTAAATTCTACAGAGCCTCAAAGATATTTGTAGAATATCAGAGATAACAAAGACTCAGTCCTACCCCAAAACTTCTTAACTGGTTGTTCACCATTGAAAGAGACTTGAAGAAAGGTATAGTAGACACATTAGAAACTACATCCCAGAATGGTCTCTGGGAAAACAAGGCTCTGTAAGATGTTCCATATTAAAGAAGAATCAAGAACTTCCCAGCTATCATTTAGTAGGAAGACTCAGCAACAGCACTTAAGAAGAATAAAATTTCACTGCTCCCATGAATAAGACAGTGAGCTTTCCCTCCTGTGTATTTTATTTTCAAAAGCTAGCCTGCTTGTTGTACACTACATATTAGTGAAACCACACAGTCTGAACAACAATTCACTGTCTTTTAAAAGCACAGAGGTAAGGACAGCAGTGTGTTGAACTTAGCAGATAAGCAGTTTTTCTATACATCTAAGCAAAACAGAGATATATGCCCTGCCACTGTGGTTAAGGCTTTTTCAGCTGGGTTGTTCTTAAAATCAGTCTAACCTCAATGTGGTTTCAATTATGAATTACCAGACCAAAAAAAGCCTTGATTTATTCTATTTTTCTCCAATTATTTATGGTAAGTTTCTAGTCAATACTTTGAGAAAGTATTTCATCATGCTTCCCATCCTCAAGTGGTCACAGGGCAAAACCAAAGGAATTAACCCTCCCTACTTGTCTTTAGCCAACCAAAGTGCTTACTTTGGACTCAACAGAATTACAAACCAAGTTGCAGTGGCCATCGTTTCATGTTTTAATGAAGATCATAAACCCTTCTCACAAAAATAATTAGCCACAAGACAGACAGGAACTTCTATCTACTGTAGAATAATCCATGGTGTAAGAAAAGTATCCTAACCTCTGGGCAGGTAAATTAAAGAACCAACTGTTAAATCATATTTCACACTCACATAGAAATACCAATATTTACAGCTGAATACATGTGGGATATTCAACCTGTACATAATACCAACACCAAAAAGAATCAATAAACTGAAATTTATTTAATATAAAAAAGAATACCTATCTTTTAACATAATAAATAAAGCAAGATTTCATCCAGCTGATCGACACTATCACACATGTAGCTGGAAACTACAGCAGGAACAGAAATCTAATACTGATCAATGGAAAAAATACCAGATATGCACTGCCCAGAAAAGTGCTAGCTTGTTCTCATTTACAGGTAGATAAAAAAGTGCATGCTAATATTTGCTTAATGCTTTGGAGATGACAAATGGAACTAGGAGGGAAGCACAGTTATAACAGTAGCATTATCTGTAGACTGAGGACTATAAAATACTAGTCAAAGAGTTTAGGAATAGTTTATTTTTTTAACTAGTGTCAAGTGCCTGGTAATTGGCAGGACCCACAAAGTATTCTGTAAATGAACATCCTACTTAGGCTTTGCTAAATGAATGGCATTTTTGGGCACTAAGATAATTTTGCTATTTTAGTTTACACCAAATGATGGTGCTGTTTTCTGCCTCACTGGAAGAAATGAAATCTGGTATGTTTATTGTTCGCATACTGATATTCTCAAGTGATTATTAAACTCTGGTCTGTATCATCCAAGGTCAGAGCTCAAAAGCAGCCCCTGACAAAAAAGCCATCTAATGTTTCATAGGTCTACATTATAAACAGGCTTGAAAGAATTTCAACAAAAGCACCTGAAGAATTCTGAAAAAACCCTGTCTTACTCATTTTTCAGAAACCCATATATGTTAGTGAGGTATAAGGCAAAGAGGAGAATTCAAACAATCTACAATGAAGCATAAGTGAGGAAGTAATTTACCTCTATTAGAGCATAACAAAGTACTTAATTGAAGGTAACAGATCACATCTCAAGCCCAAGTCATTATTTCTAATCCAGCCCAAACTGGTAACCATCAAAATGCACACCGTAGAATCAGTCATTTTCTGGCTTACTTGGACGTAACTGATTGCCTCTGCCTAATGGATAATGGTTGGGCCAAAAAACACAAAAGAGATTAAACTCCCATGCTTGCAACAAAAGACTGTCTGAGACATAAAGGACTCAAGGGGTCCAGCAATGAATTTCAGGCCCCAAAAGTATCATTTGCTCCTCTTCATTAAAAGGAGGAAATATCTCATAGTGCATTTTTATTCAAAGTATTATTCCATAACATATTAGCATGTTATATGCTACTAGTCTTCCATTTCCTTGACAGGACAGTGAACAAGTAGAAAAATAATCTACTTTATAACTTTTTTTTACTTGAGAAAGGCCAACAGTCTTCAGTCAGCCCATAAAAGCACATAAAGCTGCTTGGATCACTTCCCCTGTGCAACGTACTAAGTATGGAACTAACTGTATATGCATTTATCTTCTGCATACCTTATACTCCCTACTGGAAAAACACCCTCCTGTACCACTGCTGGATCGACACTGTGGTGAAGATACTCAAGCAACACTCTTACTAATATTTTGAGCCAATATAAGTCAAACTAATGCCAACAAAAGCAGCCTTCAAGCCGCCCAGTCCCTTCCTTGCACACACCCCCACTCTCTTTTTTTTTTCCTTTTGCCTGGTAAGTTTTATATGAGGAATATTATTTTGGCTAATTCACCACAAGAGAAATAGAAAAACCAAAAAAGAAGGTTGCACATGAAAGAGGAAACTTCGAATAACTTCTACCGTTATTCAACTGTAGAAGAGTGTAGGACTTCTTTGGGCAGCAGTACCTACTATAGTGATTTAAACTGTTTTACAAACTCAACACAAAATGGGCTGATGTTTCTTTGTGTTGAGACTTGAGAAATATCTCAGGAACAGGAATAAAGCTTATCCATGTGCAGATCTAGCCATGAATATGCCTCACTAATTTTAAATGAGTATCATTTTCATACTGACTGTACAAGGTAAAAGCCATCTCCCCAGATACAAAAATCAATTGGATTTTGCAGTAAAAACAATGTAATCATTATTTTGCTTGCAGATACATCTTAATTCCTATTCTGAAGCATCCGAGCTCAAAGAAAAGCAAAGAGAATCCTACCAATCGTGCTTTACAAGTGACATCAAACTTGGGGCAGCTTTTTGTGAAAGATGCAGCTTTCTCAGCTTTTTCCTCATATGGGCTGCTGTTACAAACTAACTTAATTGAATATCTGAGACCTCTAAAAATCTCTTTTATCTAGCATACTTACATGCTGCCATCTGCTAAGTGCTCACTAACTCAAAATAGAATCTATTCTACTATAATCAAAATACTAAACGGCAGAACTATACAAAACCAGAGAAAATAGACTGAAACCAGATGATTAATCTAATTCTGGATTATGGCAGAACTAAGTGGCAGAACTATACAAAAACAGAGAAAATAGACTGAAATCAGATGATGAATCTAATTCTGGAAGCAAACACGAGGCTACAATAGCTCAACAAAATACAAAGGATAATGTGCACCTTGGAGAGTTACGAGCCATTCTAATTGTCAAAGTAGAAATAATGGTTATATTGCTTTATCTAACACCTGGAGCAGTTATAACAATTGAGCAGCACAACAATTAGTAACCAGGACATTTTACCAAACTTTTTCTGTTACTTCTCAGGATCCTAGTGACATACTAAATAAAATTAACCCCTATAAGCACACACAAAAAACCCCCCACCTTAAACAAAGGAGGCAGGCAGGTAAGCAAACATGGCTGAGGGTTCTTTCTAAGTATCCTTCTCTGCATAATCATCTTGCACAGCAAGCTCTTCTTTCTGTTAGAAAGGTGAATTTGTCCTAGCAGGTAAGTTCATTAACCCCTTAAAGCTGGCATTTTCCTGCATAGATATTCCATAGGCAAATCTGTACTCTCATTTTCAAAACCTCACTATTCAGAGCACAGGGATCTGAGCTCTATTAAACAATCTTGTACTGATTAAAGAAATTTTTGACTAATTTCAGTAAGCCCTTAAAACAGTGACTGCACCTCTGCACCTCTTGTTAATGTGCCTATAGCTTCTACATACTCTTTCTGCACCTTTGCGTTCCTATCGAAACCACGTAACAGGAACAAAAGCATACAGAAGAGCATTGCACTTAATCCCTACTGACCACAACATCCCATGGAACAAGCAGAGCTAAAGGAACTGGGTGCTGAGTCGGCTGAGTCTGAAGGCAGAAAACACACGGCAAGTTCTGGAGATTAGTTCTGGCCAGTAACATAAGAACTTATGACATCCAGTTACTAACACTTTTTACTGTGGTATTAATGTTAACTCACAGGTGCTTATTTTATTTTAGCTATATCCTGGCCCTGAGGCTGACCTGAAATCATCTTCTTTAAAAGCTACAGCCATGGAGTTTATTTAGAGAAGAATACAGCAATTTTCTTGTAAACAAAAAGGACATTAGTTACTTTGCCTTCTTATCAAAGTTAAGAGGATACAGTTGCCATTTTCTGCTACCTCAAATGTACCTATATAAGTCTTTCCAACTATAATGTTTCATCCAGGCTTACTAGAAATTGTACCAGTGCTGTGAGTGGATATTAGGCAGGAGCTAGATGAGACACATACTCAGGCTCAAGCAGATTATTACTGCCCAACAAGCAGACAACTTTGGAACTCTGACTAGTGCATTTATTTTAAAAAAAGTATAGGAGAGAATCCAGGAAATGTTTTTACGTTCCCTTTAAAGACTGAGTAATCCTTAAGCACTTTCTTCATTTAACTATGTGTGTTTAAAGGTGCTTGGTTCTGCTAGCATAATTGTTCTAATTCCCTTCTTGTGGAGGGAGTACACACTTGTGCAGATTAATTTCTTCCTTAAATACTGACCAGGGCCATATTTTTCTCTCCAAGAAATGACAACAGGAGATTATTAGTGCCTTTGGCTAGGCAATGGAAACACAAATTCTGAAGCACAGCAATGAGTTTCTAACTCTTCATCAGCAACTGTTCACACTCCATCGGCCTGAAGAGTTTAAAGTAAAACACACTCTGGTCCTGAGTACTCCTACCCAGCTCTCTATCTCTAAACTATCATAAAGTAAGACAGTTAACAAGTTTGGTTTTATTAGTAAAACAAAACCATTTTTTATATTTTGACACAGAGAAAATTAACTGATTATGAGTGAAAATCATCTACAGGCTTTTATATAGTCAAAAATCAGAACCAGCTGCTTGGTGCAGGAGGTTAATTAATACTGCACCATTTTTTCTTAACAGAAGTGAGTTCAACCAGTGAAACTTTAAATTAAATCAAAAACCCAAAAAAGGCAAAAGAAAAAGAAAAAACCAGCAAAACTTTGATCATCAGTTTCTATATAAGAGAAATTGTTAAGAAATAACATGGAGAAAATTGTAGGCATAGGAATAATTAGCTATTTCAACAGAATTATATGAAAGATCCTTGCAGATTGTTTGAGATATTCAGCATTTCCACTATTTTCTCTGCAGTCATACAGACTGTGTCCAAATACATGCAGTGCTCCAAATTCTCCCTGAATTCAACAGAAATAAAGAAAAGTGTGTGTGTGTGTGTATACGTGTATGCATCAGGGAAAAGTAAATAAATAAGTAAGTAAACAAGGAAGCAATTTAATGTGTGCAATAGCAAAAGTTAAAAGTTCTCATCTTAGTGCCAGGACATAAAGTGAACTGCTAGTTATTTTGCCAGTTGTCATAAAATATATTACCTTCATCTGTGCAAGTTACCAGCACAACACGTACACGCACAAACTCACATACACAGAATTATTACCAAGTTTTATAGCACATACCTTTTATATGAGGGAAAAAAACCAACATAAATCCACAATTTGTTTTATGAGTAAATCAAACGAATCAACTTACCACAGCTGGGGGATCATTCCATTCTTCATAAGAAATGGCAGCATATGGGTAAATTCTATCATTGATAATCTGAAGAGTAGCGAGAGCAATTGCTTTCATCGATCGAAAATATGCTTCCCAGAACCACCTTGCCTGCAAAGAGAATAAAATTCACTTCCACATTGCACAGACCCAGTGCTTAATAATCAATTTTGGCTTGCCATGCACAATCTATTCCATGCAGTCTACATGTCAGGTGGAAATTAAATTAGGAGGCATGTTTATTGTAGATAGAGTATTTCCATAAAGCCTGAAGGCTTCAAACTCAACTCCATCCTCTAAAAGGACTCACAGCCAATAAAAAGAAGCAGCAGCATTATTTTGCAAGTGAATAAACAGAATAAGAATATTTGAATGAATCAAGTATTTTCACACTTTTATCCTATGTTTTCCCCCTGAAAAATGTCAAAAGCAGTTTGACCATAGAACAAGATAAATTGCTGTTATACTCCATTTTTTTCCAAGGCAAAGGAATCCACAGTGCAGTTAAATAGTCAAATAAAAGCATTCTGCCTAAAAGGTGGAACTTACAAGTCACTTTTTAACATCAATAGTAGAGACACCTGATCAGATAGAGAATTTCAGTAGTCATGAACTCTACCAGACTAATACCTTCCCAAGTCTTCCAAAAAACCTAATATTATTTATACAAGTAAATGATTATGATTTTCACATTAAAGTATGTGTACATGCCAGTTTATTATAATCATTAATGTAGGCTCATTTCTAGCAGAGTGTAAAACTCTGAAATGAAGCATGAGATTGTTATACACAGGTGCTCTGAATTTCACAGTTGAGTTGTTCTAAAACAAATGTCCTGTACAAGTTTTCATCTTGTCCATTTCTGTGTAAGACAGAAATGCTAGAAGAAAAGCAAGGGTTTGGAAACGAAAATGCTGACTTATCCAACTCTCTGTTAGGATATATAAACATACTTTTTCAATCCCTGAAACTATGAAATGATCCTGTAGGTCCCCATGAAGGAAACATGCTTAACCAAAACATGTAGTACAAGAGTTCTGGCCCAAAAGATATGATTTTTTTAAATCTTGTTTTTCTTCAGGAAACTGCAGCACCTCGAACTGTCCAGAAAGTAATTTCATTTGCAATCTCCCTATGGTTAATTATCAACTATAAGAGTATGTGTTTGCATCTAGGAGGTAGAGCAATTAAAACAAATGCATTTTTTCATTAATTGGAACCGTTAGAAGCTTTCAGAGTCAGAACACAGATTAGGACAATACACAAATTTGGGCAAGTGCTATTTTACTCTTGCTACAGATTTCTCAAATAGCAAAAAGGCTATGCAGACAAGCCAGTTTTAATAACTTGCTATGAAAATATAAAATAATATTATTTATCTTATTTAATTGCTGAAAGAATACCAAGCTTCTGGAGGTACAGATCTTAGGATGAACCAAAAATAACTTCTGTTTATCTGTTGTTAACAAATGCCAACAAATCTCACTCTGCAGGTCAGTACTTTTTAACAGAAGACACAGAGTGATTCCTGCATATACACTTCCTTTTGGATATTCCTAGACTAAATAACAGTGTACAGGAAAGATTATAAGCACAAACTTGCACATATTCATGCTTATGCTACCCTGTACTTTACTCCGAGTGTAAGCTATGGGATTTAGAACTACAGACTTGTTGCCAAACCAACGGCCCTAAAACTCTACTCTGTGAGTAAAAGAAAACAATCTGTAAAACAGATACTGCAGAATATTTCTGTAAATATTTAACATGAAAAAAATTTATGTTAAATTTAAAAAGCAAACTAGGAAAGAGATTCATGCTCTCTGAAGCACTACATTTACTGTGAAAACAGCCATAACTCTGACTATTTCAGGCTATTTCAAAATTTTACTACAGAGACTGATGGGTATGTCCAAAATGACGCCACTCTGGAGCTTGTCATCCAGACAGAGTGCAAAGCAACATCAATTCAGAATAGAATCCCTTCCCTCTTCTTATTTCTCTTCCTGGTAGGACGTAACAGCTGGGTAACAGGCTGATTACCAAGAACACGGAACAAAATTACCACCACATTCAAGTGTAAAAGCAGAAGAATTACGTAAACAGGTAAGAATAAATAAAAAAGACACTAAATAAAGCAAACACCACGTGCTAAGCAAAAGCATTAGTATTTCTTTCTCCACGCCCTGGTCCTTAAGAAAAATATATTATCCAGAACTCAGCAGCAACCTATCTAAAAAAAAAACAGAAGCAGATTAAGAATTAAAATGGACCAGAACAGCTAACTTCTCTCTTCAAGTACGCTAAATAAACACGAGTAAGAATACAGATTCCAAATTTTACTTTCATGTTAGAAAACAGTTTAGAACAATTGCTGTAAGCAGCACTAAGTAGGAAGGAGAAACTATTTTATGTAGCCTTTTAACATATAACTTTATAAGCAATTAACTATTAATAGTGTGAAATACAGGATTATGTATTCCACTGTTATTAAATGACAGCATTCCTATAATGTTCTAAGATTATTTATTAATACTGTAGTATCTATTATTATCTAGCTTCATAAAAATCAAAGATGGTTTTCTTCCTTAAGCAAAACTAGGATGGATCTGATCTAGCTTCTCTCTGCTTAAAGAATGCTTGCAATGTCAGACAAGATTACACCTTTATACTAGAAGCAAATCTGGAGAAGAGGGCAGAGGGAATTTATATTTTATAGACTAATATTTATGTAATTAATTTTTTGTAAAGAGCCATAAAATGTTCCCACAGTTGGTTGTAATATTTTTGGAGTTGTGTTTCTTTAAGGCAGAACTCAAAACCTTCTAAGGGGATTTAAAGTCCCCAAACAGATGTTTCAGGGTCTCATTACTTCCTCCCCACCTTGTTTGCTTTTATAAAGCAGAACTGATTAACATGGCTTGCTAGTGTCTGCTGCTCCACATGCTGAGTTACTAAATATTTTGGGAAAGTTTTCTGTTGGGAAGATGTATGTTGATTCCATTTGAAATGTATTTTCTGCTCTACTTGGTGAGGTTGAAAAGCTTATGTTGGAATGTAAGAAATAAAGGAGATAAAAATCCCATGAACACATTTGTGGTACAGGACAGAGTAACAACAACAAAAGAAAAAGGTTTCTGTTCCAGACTCCTATGCTGACTTTCTTATTACTCTTATGCAGCTTTACTGAGCTCTCTGTTTCTCTCTTCCATATCTATGAATCCAGAAAACTCAAGAGTAACTTCAAAACACTAAGTAATGTTTTTAATGTATAGTAATTGTAATACACTAATTAGAGCTACCTGAATGCCTTTCAGGATCTTGAAATAAACAATACATAAATCCAGACCTTGGCTTTCACATACCATTGATTACACACAGACTACACCTATGATAAAGTCAGACTTCTCCTTTCAACTTGAACTGAAATTAGCTTCTTGTACTCTAGAAGCCTGCTTGATGAGGTTTCCAGATTTTTCTAAGGAAACACACTGTGGACCACAGACTTGTAGAGAATGCTAGCTTTGCATACACCTAAATATTGCTTAGGCCATGGGCAACCTAGGTGGTAAACAGAGATCAAGCATCTACTTTGTACAACTGCCAAGACAACACAGATCAATGTACATTAACCTGCATAGCTTACAAGGAATTGAAAACAGGAAGAAGAATAATAATTTCTCTTCTTCTAAATTTCTGGATAAATAGAAAATCTAAGAAAGACAGAAAAGCATTACTTTTTATAACAGTTTTACCAACATTTTGAAGAGTCAAATCTAGTGAACTGTATGACTTGATTGACAATGAGAAATACATTATATTATTGGGTTGCCCAGTGGGTTGGAAGTGACTGGAAATTCTCATTACACAATAGATTGCCCATGAAATTAATTCATCTGAATTTAATTTCTGCAGTAAATTTAACAAAGCCACAACAACTTCATTATGGAAGCCGAAGACTGAAGGAATTGGAGACCAAATTCTCTCCTCTCGCCAAGCAGTGAGCACTGCAGACCAAGTTCACAAACGCAGGTATGCCAGTAAGTAGTTCTAGATTGTTGCCCTTCCTTTCTTCCTTCCTCCTGCCCCACTTTCAACTGCTGCATCCTCATTAGATCAGCCATGAAAACCCATCACTTTCTGTAAAGGCCAAAATTTCTTAAAATAATGTAGTGTTATTAATTTATCTCTACAAATACACATGCACACCTTGAGAAAGACTAGCAATACCTGTAAGACAGACGTTCCTTAAACCAAGTAAGGAAGCAACCAGCCCGAAAGCTCAATTCCACTTATTTTCAGTTCCAGGATTTAGTTCAATTGGACTATGAAGAAACTAAACAGACAATATTCAGCACATACCAGCACAGGCAAGAGCCTGGGAAGGGAGCATTTGCACTTATTTTCATACCAGACAACAGGCAGCAGCATGCAGCAACAGGGCAGCCTACTCATAGAAAGTAACATTTATTTAGGTAAGGTGTTATTTTCCTTAGAAATAAACACACTTGGGGGCCTAGCATCTCTTTATAAGCTCTTTACAAGCCAACATAGCATCAGGTTACAGAGTCCATTCATATAATGTTTATAAGTTCTAGTGTTAATGCCACTAATGGTGCTCTGGTGTAGAGTGCAAGACAGATCAATGTAAATCTTTTGATTGGTTTGTGAAAAAAAAACCACTGGGTATAAGGCAAGGAAAGGACTACCTTCTGTAACATTTAGATCAAGGGGAAAACAGTCCATGAAAGGAACCTCCTAGCCTCCTGTCTTTTCACAGCCCATGATTTGGTGGGAGTTGGTAAAAGTAGCAAGAGCGGAAAAAAACAAAATTCGCAAAAGAGTAGTAAAATTTAACTGCCCATAAACCACCACTTTTCTCAACTTTTAGGTCAGGCGCCATGATGCTGTGAGATTCTGCCCCACTGCAGCCGTTCAGTGTTTCTAAAATGCCTTGAAAGGGTTTACAAGGCCTTGAAATACAACCATTTTCACACCACCTATGGTGACTCTACTTAAATGCTTTCCCTTCTTAATGGCTCTTGGTGTTCCTGGTTTTTACTCCCAGCTGGATTAGAGAAGCCTATCCAAGCAAAAGAGTGTGGCCTACCTGCTGCAACAGCACTGGCCTGGAAACTTGGTGATCTTACTTTTAATCCTGATTCTGTTACTTATTTACTGATAAAAGTTTGGCATTTATTTGATTTCTTGCTCCTACTTCAGCCTCTCAGCAGTATGTGTAATATTGACCTCAAAGAGACGTTGTGAGACTTAACCATTCTAAGCCTTTCAAATTTTGGGATGGATAGAAGAATAGAAAAAAAACCAAATAACTTTATCTTCTCTTTTTATTTGTAAATATAAACTTTACACTAATAAAATATTTAGCTAAGTAATGGAAGTAACCAGCTGCAGTAACCCTTTGCTAAAATGTGTACCTTCAACAGAGATACAAAAGATATTACAGTAAATATCTACAGCTCAGCTGTGCATCCAACACCTCTGGACATGGAAGTGTATCCAAAAAGACCTGCTGAAGTCATATATCATACTGTAACATAATAAAATGTTTTCTAAGTTATGAGACATAGCACATTATTGCCCATCAAGTAAACCACTGGGACTGGTCCCAGGCAACCTCCCCTCCCCCCAAACTATTTCAGTTGGGCAGTAGGATTAAATGCGCTACTGACGTTCAAGAGAAATTGAATTTTTGTATGTTTGCCCTATACTGAAGATGCATATGAATGTAGCTGATGTTACATAATAGTCAGATAGCAAACCTGAGCTCTCAAGAGTGCTACTGACCTCTCCTGCAAAACAGGGCTGAAGAGAGTGTAAGTTTCTCTTTTGGAGCAATACGCGTTTTATAAAAAAGTTTCCCAAAATAAATTTGGGGTTCAGACTGAGAATCCTATAGCCCCGAGTTCTCACATTTTTCTGCTAATAAATTGTAATCTGCACCCTCTTTCTGTGCTGTTTTACTGTTCCTACATCTGGTTCCCTGTTCCAACAGCTTCCTTGCTGATCACACATACTACTTTTAGTATGCGGTTCTCCAGCAAAGATGATACCAGCTGGGCCAGCTAAAACCAGTGATATAGTTGGGTCTTCTACACAGGCTTGCTTATAAGAAAGCCTCAGAAGACCTTATACTATTAAGAATTAAACAGTATTTTGTTGTTTCTAGGAAATAGTAAGAATTTGGGGTTAAAAAAAAATGCTTGATTGGTTTAGGACCCTTGGTGATATCACTCAATCACATTCAACACACCTAAAGCTGGCTAGCTCATTCTCTCTGTAATCAGTGTGGGAAAAAATAGGGTTATTCAGGCAGAAATTTAGAGCTCTCGTACCTTAAAATACCTTCTGATAAATCCGTTCTTCTCTTGGTAAGGGAGCACAAGAGGATAAAATAAGTGGCTAGCTGTAGGTCATGGTCCTTCTTCCCCTTAAAGTTCTGTTTTCAATAGTGATCTGAAGTCGCCTCATTTTTCCCAGGGAGGTATGAAGATTTGAAATGTAAACCTAGGCTACACAAATCTACACAAACACAGGCTACATTTTTCAAAAATAATTCATATGTTTCAGCCTATGAATAACAGTAAGAGAGATGTGCTCTGAAAAGCTGTCTCACTTTTGGGGTGCCAGTACAATTACCTGAAACTGGAGGTAAACTCTTTAGAAATTGCAGTCTGAAAGTAAAAATCAGTTTCTCGTCCCCATACGTGCACTACGTAGGAATTTTATAAGCTAATCCATTAAATCAATTAAATACTGGTAAAACTATGCTAACTTGCCTAAAACTGTAAAGTTTCTAATTTTTATGTTTTATAGAATATCAGACTAAAAGCATCTTTCAAATTCAACCTAAACTGGCTGTGTTGCATCCGTTTCTCACTGCAGGCCTATCCAAGAAAAGCAGTAGTGCAGACAGTATATAAAGAGTGCTCAGAACATCAGCATGTCATCTCTAAAGCTAAAAGATGGAGGTAAGCAAGGAATTGAAATTTTGGAGGCCCCTGATCACTTCAGATAAAGACTAATCCATAATTCAGCATTGGGGTTATCCGAACCTCAAACCAGCAGTTCCTCTGCAAGGCAAAAAAGAGGAATGAGCAGTAGAACAATGCAGGGCACATATTGTTGTTTCCAGTTAACTAAGGTTTGCTTCTAATGTAATCTGACAATAATGTAATTATTTTAATATTATTTCTGAACTTTCATTCCATCTTTCAACTCTTGTTTCTAAGTTACACATGATTCTCAAGTAAAGCCCTGAAAATACTCAATTAATCTATTTCATTTATACAGATTATATTAGCGGCCTATAGAGGAATATTCCTTAAATACGAGACACTTCAGCAGTACAAGCAAACAAAACAATAATTTGTATCATTACAGTCAAATATTTTAAGAAAGAGATTCTAGATAGACATTTCAGGGTGCTGGTTTTTATTGTAATTAAGCTTCAAAACCAATCTCTTCAACAGTGAAGCAGTAAATGGATTTAATTCTTTGGCTCAATATTCTCTGCTGCAGTAATGTCAGCTATGAAACAAGCACATTTGCCTCCTTCGGATACAACAGAGAGTGAAAACTGAATCTTTCCATTATCCAAATTTCTTTTTTTTCTTTTTCTTTTTGAAGCTGCCAATACATAAGGGGACAGAGGTCAGAGTTCAAAATGCTAATCTTACCTTTCAGATACCAGCCACTTGGGAGTAACTCACTTCTACTCACTCTCAGTTTTATTGCTGGAGACTACTTGCTGACTCTTAGAAGAGTTAAAAGAAAATGTTAGTGCAAGCTCAGATATTAAAAGTAAGCTTCTTGCACTGCAGCCTTCCTCAGATTCTCCTCTTCAGTGCTTTGAAAAGAATCACATCAATTGTAGTAATCCATACGTACAACACATACTGTGCATATAAGAGAACGGTTCTTAGAAGCATATCTGTTAAAGTTAACATTTTCACTCTTGCTTCCACACTTCCACATAATTTTGGGAGTTTGAGGGGGTTTTTGATTTGTTTCAGAGGTGGTGGGTTTTGGAGGTGTTTTTGCTTTGGTGTTTCTAAGGTTTTCATCTTCTGTTATGAACAGCCTTATTCTGCTTAAATATGTGACACAAAATAAGGTATTTGCAATAAAAGAGTTCTCATTCTTTCTCATGAAATGGCAACTTTTTATATAGTTTTGAAATCCTGCATTATCTTTAACCTTAAAATACAGATTTCCGTTATTCCTTGTCCCAGTGATAGCAACTTAATTCTAAAAATAGCAAGAACACAAGACTTGAATAGATAAAAATAACACTTAGCACTGGTGTTATCCCCTCCCTCCATGTATTTCTGCACCTCAAACTTGCTTCTTTGATTAATGAGTATGTCAACTTAGCAACTCTGTTGCAGAAGACTACACTGCACCAGCCAGGAAACCTGTCCTGGCACCCTACAAATCCACGGTCAAAATACATTTCAGTTATGGAGCCAACAAACAGATACCAGCACTATAAGCAGCAAGGAACCACCCCATTCTCAGCTCTGGCTGGGAATACTGTTGCAAAGTATGGAGAGAGAGCCACCAAAGAAAGCAGCATGAGATGAGAGGAAAAAGCAACAAAACCCAAAAAACCCCCCACCCAAACAAAACCCCAAAGTTTCATGTAGCTTTTACAGCTTTAGAAACATGTGATATAAAAAATGACTACCATTTTCTGAATTCCCTTTGCTCTCAAAGAGCTTTCAGTTGTGTCTTCCTATTTGCAGGCAAATGGCATGTGTTGACACCATAGAAATAACACAGCTGAAAAAGAGAAAGACAGATACTACTCTAGGTTCCAGATAAGTCATTCTATCTCCATAGTCATTGATAATGATGTAAAAACACAAAAAATGGCCTACTCTCTTCCCTCCAGTTTCCAGGAGCTTGCATGGCTCCTCAATTACTCCAATTTCACTAGGCCATTACTGTACAGGAATTGGCAGGCACACCTAACCTGGGGAGTAGTCAAAAATACTTGAACCTCTATCATCCTTATTATGGTGTTTGTCCTCCACACACTCCTTTAACATAAAACCAGACCTACAGTGAGCTAGAATTGCATTATCACTGATTCAACAGCAGTCTGGAAAATAATAGAAAACAAATACATGTATGTAATTACAGGGAACATTCAACTACTGCATGACCAGAAGTTGGAGGGTGGGAGGATGTTTTATCCACATTTCTTGACAAGTGATGGACAGCTCCTGAAACTGAAAGCAATAGGTTTCTAGTCCTAGGGGTATTGCCTTCAAATATGTCTATGTTCTCAGGGTGGATCAGTTTTCCCTGCTGCAGGCATCCTGCTGAGAGGTGAGGTCCCAAGCAAAACACAGGAATCTGACTGCAAGTCTTTGAGGTGGCAGGAGCCAAGGGAGGTTCAAAGACAAGGCTGGCTGGTGGGCAGCACCTCTGAGTACTGCAGAGGTTAGAGGTTAGTAAAGCAGGAGCCACTGGCCAATAAAACAGTGTTTGGAGAGCCCACTCTATAGATAAATTGGGGATCTGTTTACACCTTTCCCAGCTTTCTGAGTTACACACACTGATGCTTCCCACTGTGATCTTGTCCTGTGTCCACCAGCATCTCCCTTCCTCAGCAGCTGCCCTGCTCTCTGCTGGTTGGCTTTATAACATAGCTAAAGGATGCTTGGAAACTTTTAATCAGCATCCAGCATCAAAAATAAATAAATAAAAGCACAACTGCTTTTATTTGTGTCAACTGCTGCAATAAGATCTGGCTTGTTTGAGATTTCCCATGACTGCTGTACTAATGCTGGGAGAATAGAAGCTTAAATTCCCTTGATTAGAGAAGCTAAACACAAAGCAAGCCCAGTGCCAATCACACACATGAAAGGACAGCTTTTTGAAGGAAGAAAAAAACTCTAGGTAAGGTTACCACCATATTATAGCTGTCAAAAATCAGCACATACCTCAATTTCAGAGCTTAAGCTCTATACCAGGAAGAACTCGCCCTTTGATGAAGGCATGTTTTGCTCAGTTTCCTGCCAGCTATACAGCTCTGTTTTATATAAGCACAAGCATAATACACATACCCCCATACACACAGTTCTCAACATTGGACAACTTTAACCACAGACATTACTGCCAGCATTGTTTGACTACAAATATATTAAATTATACAAATATAAAGTCTTACTGACTTCTCTGAGGATAAAAGCTGAAGGATTGGCAGTCATGAGGTTTTTTTCCATATCTGCTGGCAAAATTCCATTTAGGACATGGTGCTGCTTTTTTCCTCCGCATCTTAAAAATAACTGATCTTAGCTTGGGCTATATAAAAATACCTCATCCTTCATGGCTCAAACTGCACATGCCTGTATCGCTAGCTGATGAAATGGGGAAGGTGAGTATTAACTGCTGGTTCTGATGATACTATGTGGTAGTCACACCACAATGAAACAGGACTGAAAATAAATTTACATGAAAAAAAATCATTGATAGACATCAACAAGAGTTATTTATTTCTTCTTGGTAAACATCTGGAATACCAGGCTATTCTTTACTGCATAACGCCAAATTTTGTAAAAAAGAGAAGTAATATCAAAGATAAATATTAAAGCCTATGTAATAAGCCCTTGCTACAAAAAAAAAGAAGGTAAGTACTCCACTAACCAGCATTTGCATTTTTATTATGTATTA
This sequence comes from Gymnorhina tibicen, assembly GCA_013399875.1. Classification (NCBI taxonomy): domain Eukaryota; kingdom Metazoa; phylum Chordata; class Aves; order Passeriformes; family Artamidae; genus Gymnorhina; species Gymnorhina tibicen. Next base: position 1,283,915 of record VXAZ01004356.1, on the reverse strand, counting down.
CACTTTTGCTTCACCTGAACAATTAAAAAATGTGAAAAAGAGTTGTTTTCTCTCTCCCCTTGATACATACTGGCTACTGCACATAGGTAGGAACAGACCAGAAACTAAACCAGTGTTGAGAGGAAGAGTGCAGGGCCTGGGCTGGTGCTGCTATCTTACTGAAGCATTTCAGAAAGTTGGTTAATGTGTGCACTATTCATGCTCAGGCTTAACCTCACCAGCTAATTAGGATCAGGAAAGTTTTTCCCAGTGTCTCAAAGGGCACCATTGATATGTTCTGCTTTTGTTTGCTACAGTGTTGGGATGCATATTTATGGTAGACTGCTGTGGGGGGAACAGAGATTCTGTGGACCCCCTGGGACCAGAATTCCACTACCAGCTGAGTCTGGTTACAGGAAACTGTATTTCTTCATCTTAATCATAATCTAACAACTTCTATCCATGATTCCCTGCACCAATATTAGCATCCTAGAATATGTACAATCCTTCTACAATCCTTCTCTCCATAGCATATCTACAGAATTAGAATTCTCACCAGGATTCAAAGACAACTAATGCCAGGTGCCATTTTAATTTCTAAAGAGCATTCAAAATTGCTGCTAATGAAAAAAAAAAAAAAAAAAGGGAAAGGAAAAAGCCAAACCCCAGATACAAATTACACCATTTGCAAGCCAAGGGGCACTACAGCATATTCCTAAAACAGCCCACTATTCGGTTTTTTAAAAAGACATATAATTTTCCCACCTCCAGACATCTAAGAAACTACTCAATATATCTGCATAATTTACAGACAAAGATTAAAGGAAAAGCTGTCTAAAGATTATCCAGCAGTAAATTGTTTCTATAGAAAATGTAAGACCTTTCTAATTTAAAAGCCAGATGTCTTCCTACTGTCCTGTAAGATACATTTGATATTGTCATTAAAACAGGATGCAGATTTCTAAATTCCATTATTAATATTACGATTTGACCTTGTACAAGCTATTTACATATCTATCTACTCACCAGTAAAATGGATACAAGACCAAGGTGCATTTACTACTCTAATATACTCCGTGCAAATTACTACAGCAATGCAATGTACTTATGCTATATAGGTAAATGCTGAAGTTGTAACACTTTCAATAATTAAAGGGGGTAAGCAAAGCAAGCGGATTTGATAAGGAATGTGATGCGGTACAGACTATACAGCAGCAGAGGGAAAGCACAGAGTAACAAAGAAAGAGTGGAGCACCAGGAGATATGCTTAAACATCCATTTGTCTGCAGCAAACTGCTTCTTGTGCATGACAGAATATTTTCAAATATTCTTTCTAAAAGTATATGCCTTTCCAATTTCTGGATCATCTGGTTTATCTGTAGTCTATCCAAGCCGTGTATAGCTATCTGCAAAGAGTAAGTACCGAAAATCCACTGTGCAACAAGATACAGACTCTTGAAACACAGACTCTTAAAATCTAATCTGAAAAACAAAAAAAAATTGTCTTAAAATAACATAATTTTCCTCTTACAGTTAAGTTTAACCTTTCATTGTTTAGAAGCTGCCAATGTAGATACAAAAGCAGCCCAAATGTATCCTATAAAAATTATTCATAGAGGTGCTGATTGGTCTCAAATTTCAGAGCTCTTTCTCAGAGATGCCACGAAGACAGTTTTCTTCATTCTGAAAAACAACAAGGCAGGACGGGCAAGAAGAAAAAAAAAATCTAGGATAAGGATACTCTCTGCAACAACTGAAGGGAGTGGGGAGCAATGAAAGTCTCATATATAAATGCCAAGGATTCTACAACTCCCATGGTGATCCTGGCAGTAAGCCAGGAAAAAGTTTTTTCTTTCCTTTGCTGTTTGCAGCAACGAATCTTTCCTCTGGGGGAGGGGTGAGAGGGCTGGAACTAACTTCACTGCATCTGATAAGATGGCAAATTGTCCAGGCCTGACATTTATGGGGGACCCGGAGCTTCACTGAAGCACTTTGGGAGGATTAAAGCAGGGTTAGCCTCTGCAGTTGCACTACTTAAAATGCTACAAATGACAGACAGATGAAAGTTCGCTTAAATTTGATAATGATGATTCTAAAGAACCCAGAGACAGAAGCTGTCCCCTGTCAGGGAAAGAACTGCAGCTGTAAGTTTAATATTCTCATTAAAAGGACTTGTAAAAACCTAAGTATGCTCAAAGAGCATCTAGTGTCCAGATATTGAAATGAATTTCTGTTTAATTGGTTAACAAGAACTAAATCCCATCTCTTTCATGTAAGCTGCACCACCCACAGGAAAACTCCACCACCCATTTGCTTTAACTCTATCCAAGACCATTTCACTGCAAGAATGGGATGTTTCACACGCTGGCAGTGATTGCCTGGAGCCAGCAGAAAGGCTCATATAGCTGTCAGCAAGCTGATAAGAGTTGAAATTACTCTACAGAGCCCTCTTTAAAGAGGAGCCAAAGAAGCACATTAAATGAAAGGGAGGAGGGTCAGAAAAGCCAGCCACTCATGTTGTTTTAACGTGGCACTAAAACAAGTCATTGATTTATGCTTGTGTCTTCAGCTCTGTTTGACCTGGAGTCTGAACTTTTCTTCAGGTCAGGGCTGAGGCACATGGGATGTGCACAAGAAAAATCACAACAGCTTGTCCAGGTATTCCGATTGTGGGAACAAACATTGCAAACTACATGTTTTCTATGCACTTTTTTTACACTGAATTTACATCCTTTTTTAGCCTTTAATTGTCCACACAGGCTAAAAACACAAGAGGTTGTGATTATCTAAAACTTTAGTTAACGAAAAGCAAGAATGATACATGGCCACTATTTGAGAGGGTACCTTGTGGGGCTTTGGGAAAGCGAATTACGTATTCATCCAAAGAAGGAAGCTGTACATCACTTTCAACAGTCTCTCACTGAAGTGTTTGGCAGCCAGTGAAGTAAAGATGCATTTTAATAAACCATTGATTATCTGACAAGGTTATTACACAAAGCAATATAACACTAAAGTCTATTGTAAACGTGAGTCGTGAAGCAGCATCACTGTGCCTGCTCCAGCCCTGACCAAATGGCCTTCTGTTCCCATTTTCTCCCTCTGACAATTCTCCACAGCAGGTACCTTAGGAATGCCCCTCCCACAGACACAGCAGGCATAAGCCACCACTTCCTCAAAGTACTCTCCAACTTCCAGAAGTCTGCAATGCAGGAACTCTTAAGCCAGAGGGTATATCTTTGCATTCATCTCTGACAGATTTTCCTTCTCTGGATTTCTTCATTCTGCCTTTTATGTCAATAAAACCCCTTTACCCACAAAAAATGATGAAGCAGTGATTCTCACAGACTCCCTATTAGTTCTCTGAGATCATCTCCTTTTTTACTTTTTTTAGACCAGATTCCAAATAATAAAAGTACTACGAGACATCAAATGAAATTGTATCAAACTATGTACAGTCATATCCATTCACTTTTTTCATTATCTTCGTATTTTATCATTCTGTATTACATTCTTGCTTCATCATCACCAATCATTCATTTTCCAGATGAAGAGTGTTAGGCTATTTAATCACTCTTCTCTTGAAACTTTTGATCACTCTTGTTCTATTATATAATTTTTAAGATGGGAGAACTGTAACTACAGATTGTATTCATGGTGCAGACACACAACAGATTTACATAGTGGCATAGTATTTTCCATCTTGTTCTCTACCTCTTTTCCAAAAATTCTTTCTATTTTTTTTAATATAACTGACTGTGGAATTTATATTTTCATGTAACTATTTATTACAAGCTCTTAAGAACTCTTTTCCCAGTAATTGCAGCTAGTTGAGAGGCCATAACTGCCTATGAGAAGGCTGGTTTAAATTGCATATATACCCATTTGTATACTGAATTTAATTTATCACTTTATCATTTGGCCATTTTGTACCTGAATTTCTCTAGCCTAAGGTGTGCCAGTTCCAAATAAAACCTTTCCCAAAGCAGATAATTCATAATGGATAAATGCAAGTGGTTTTCTATGACTGTTAGCTTGAGCTTTGCAAAGTTTCTCTTAAAAGGCCATGTTATTCTGGGGTGCTTAACTTCTACACAGGTACCTAACTTTATGGAATTTCTTATCTCCGACCTCTCCACTTCTCTGTAAGTTTGGTTGAAATTGGGCAGTAACAGAAATCAGAAGAGAAATCAACATACACATTGTATGTGATCATACCCATGGTTCCCTAGAAAACCAGAATGAAAAGAATTCCCACACTTAAGAACACCAGCTCTTCATCCTTGTGCCATCAGAGCACCCCAAGTCATCCAGCCTTCCAGAATAGATATGAATTCAGAAGTTTTATTTCTGGGAGATGGGGAGTATTAGAAAGTCAAAAAGGAACAGGCACACAAAGCCTTCTTTTGAAAATAAACTCCTTACCTAAAATCTCTTCAGGGAGAAAGAAGAATAAGTCTTCTATTCCCACAACATAGTACTTCCATATTCTGATTCTATGCCTTAATGAGTCTATCCATGTTAAGAGTTCTAAGTATGCTGGTATTAAGAAAAATATTTCCAAGATGCCTATATATTCAGATAGACATATTCACCTCACAAAAAGAGGGTGGAAAGAAAAAAGTACAGAGGCTGGGATATTAGCTGAGGAAAACTTCCATGCTGGTTAAAGACACTTATATATCAACTACAGTGCTGAAACGTGTGTCCAAAGACTAATGGGCTTCCAGAGCAAAACCTTAAAAAAAAAACTGTTGCAGGGGAAACTATACAAGGCATGCGATAAGGTAATACCAGCAACATTTGGTTTTGCTTTTTTCCTTTACTTATTTCACTCTTCAGGAGCAAGACAAAATTTCAAATTTTACTCTCTGTCATACAGGTCCAATTACATTTAATTCTACTTCGTCCCCTCCACTTCTAGAACTCTGCTATTACCTGGGTGCTGGTTAGAGGTGCATAGAAAATGAAAGCATAAGGATGCAGCATCAAGTCTGCTGGATCAGTAGCTGTGCAGCTAAGCTGCTTATCAACTTGCCTCTGGGCACTTCTGCCAGTGTTTCAGACTCCATATGGAACTATTTGTGAGAGGGGGATGGTTCAAGGAAGCTTCAAAGAAAATGAGAATGACAACTTTACTGTAGAAAACAGACAAGACAGCAATCCCAGAGATACCTAAGTTTCATCCAGACTGCTATTAATTTTAGCAGCTCACTTAGCAGAGGCTGGTTTTGATGGTCAAAATGTTGCAGTTTATATGAGCTATTATATGCGAGTATCCAGTTTTCAGGGACATAGGCTGTACATGTAGTATTGAAAATATGTATCAATTTTTTACAACTGTGTACACTAGGCTATGAGCACAGAAACTATTCTCTTTTGTGAGGACAGACAGGAAACTGGACTGGGAATTGTTGAGAGGAAACTGTTCTGCAAGTTTGAACAACAAAAGCATAAGTTAACATAGATGATCTCCAGAGATCTCAGTGCAATCAGGTATTATGTAGAACAGTAGAGTTAATTTTGATTTCCCACACTCAAGCTCTGCTCAAACCAATGAATCTCTTTCCTAGTTCGTATCATGTACCGGCTGATAAAAAACTGGGCAAAATAACATTGTGCTGTAGGAAATCACAGCTCAGGTCATACCAGCCACAGATCCTAGCAGATGATGTCTCCAAAACTAAAACACCTGTATTTTATTCTCTTCATGACAGTGTTATGTGATGTCCATGATAGGTGTACAAACTGGAAGAAAACGCTTTCAAATATGAGTCTTATATAACTGAAATGCAATGACTTCTCTTTAAGAGACTTCCTCTCTTCCCCACCTGATGTATAGCTAGAAGCATATCCAGAAACAAAGCAAAAAAAGCTGCATAGAGAAAATTTTACTCATTAAAAGCAGACAACTTATTTCAACTTGAAAAAAATTATATACAGGTATATGTAGGAGTACATATATATGTTTGTGTGTACATTTTAACCTTGATGTATGATCTCCAGACAATCTCCTGTAATAAAATACTGTAAAAAAGTACCTAATCAACAAACAAAACTTGCAAGCTAACGTTTACAGTAATATTTGTTTTAACTATGATGTTTTCCAACTAAGGATAAGAATTATATCATAAGAAAACCACTGAAACCAGTGCAGTGGACAGCAATAATCCCACAAAGCTTATCAGACCCAGAAAGTCTGATAGGTATGATAAATGCATGCTTCAGCCAGGAGAAATTCAGAGCAAAGATTTGTTCTATTTGCCTAGAAAAAGACAATCTCAACCATACATGTCAGGTTACTGGTAGTCCACACATCATCAGTGTGTAAGTACTTTTCACCATATTAGATGGCTAGAAAAACAGAACCACCTATCAGCAAGGGAATTTCAGAGACACTTACACAGGGATTTTGCCTTGTAAGTAAGGTTGACAGGACATGAAATGTATGGATAACGTGTTTAAGCATCCTCAATACACAAACAGAAAAAAATTCATGAAGATGAAAGACAGACCTTGTGATTTCATCCTGTTACTTTTACTATCAAAACACACAACAAAAGCAACAAGATGTGAGAGGAAGCTTTAGAAAAACACATCACACCTTCACTCAATAAAATCACATTTTCCAGTGATGTTCAGTGATGTTTTGAACCCAATGACAATGACTATCACAAACCATGTATAATCCAACAAAATTAACTCTGAACAGAGACTATATATATATTATGAGCACTAAAATATCTATTTTAAGTTAATTTTATAGCGTTACAGATAATATAGATAATATATACATCATCTGAATTAAGGGGGTTATTGTTGGTCTGCTTCACTGTGAATGTTTAAGGGGTTTGCTCCTTTGTCTTCATTTTGTTGGCTTTTTTTTTAACAGACAGGAGTTGTTGTCTGATTTCATACTTTAAAATTAGTGTTTAAGCTGTCCATAATGTCAAGTGCATTGTCCATAGCTGGAGAACACTATCCTGAAATGATTATTTTATGTTATTAGTGAAATGGACAATAAGAAAATTAAAGCACACTCTGACAGACTATTAACGTCAGTTTTAAAGCTTTATTAGGCAAAACTCCCTAGTGTTAACATCTCTAAATCAAAAATCACATCTCTAGGAGTTGTAACACCAAGGTTACTTTTCACCTCCTGGTTTTGGTGGCACGTTGGTGCTGCCAGCAGGCCCCATCAAAGTGCTTCATTTGTGTGAAGGCACTAAAGAGAAAGGAGACCCCTGACGGCTGCTGTGGTATTTGCAGACTCTCAGAACAGAAGGAAGTGAAGCTGGCAACAGAATGCAGGTGTGAAAGATATTTACTTCTAAATTTGAGAGTTTATTTTCTCCCCACATATCAGTATTAATATACACTGTGCAGTTTTTAGCACTGCCTAAGTAGAAATAACTTGAGTATTGTAGGTACACTCTAACAAAATCATGCCTTGGGTCACGTTTTATAAGGACCAGGCAAAAGATGACTTCGCCACTAAGGCTGCGTGAGGGAATTTCAGAAACATGACTTCACAATTATTGCAGAAATTTGACAACAGAAATCCCATGCATCTTGAAAAGTCACCTGAGATCAGACAATTAACTTTTTCCTTAAATACCTTTACTTCCTCTACGATTTTCCTGATGAGTTACTGAGCCATTGATAAGAATATCTTCTTACCTTATAACAATACATGCTCAGGTACAGCAAGATGTCAAGGATGAAATATCCTAGATACAAGTGTACATTACACGTTAATAGCCTCTTTACTGGCCTGACAGTTCATGGTCTCAGCTTTTGCAGTCATCAAGTAAGTAAAATCTCTCTCTCAGAGGAATTGTCAACATAGATAAAATATTTAAAATATTGTGGACTTAATGCTCCCCTCACATTTTAAGTGACAAAAATTTTTCTACAAACCAAAGCTTCTTTTGAAATAAACACAGACTCTTGAACTTCTTTACTACAATTTAAATACCATGTAGAAAAATGAAACAAATATACGCCGTGATTTCATCAGAAATATGTTAATAGATGTCAGTAGGCAGGTACACTTACATTCAGGGAGAGCTTCCATCCCACTGAAAAGTGATGGCAAATGGAGATATTTAGCATAAAGAAAGAACAGGGTCAAATAATCAAAATATTAACATGAGAGTACAGTGGATGTTTCTGTATCCCAACAGCTTTCAGAGCAAGGCAGGCGTATGAACCCACACTCCAACTGTAAATAAAGGAAAATAATTTTAACACAGTACATTGTTTTACCTGTCTTTGCATCTCTTCAATCTGTCGCTGGGGGATACTTTGCAGAATACTGTACATTTCAGGCATCTTTTCTTCAGGGATCACAACAGAGGCCCTATAAGCAAAAAACAGAAAACATATGGCAAGATGAGAAGAAAGAAATTCTACATGAAAAAACGTCAAATGCTTTTCAACCCAGAATCTTGTCCTATTTTAATAAGACATATTCAAAAGGCATAAGCAAAAAGAAGCTGTCTTCTCTCAGTGTAACAAAACACTGTGTAGCAGTTCCTTCCCAACACCAGTCTGCCCACAGATAATGCCACCAAAGTCTGTAGACTCATCTGTCCAGACAATCTAATAACTATAGAAGGGATAGAGACCCAGAAATCCTGAATTCTCATCTCTAGATTGCCACTGACTTGCTGTCAGCAGTGATTTTTGGAGTGACCAAACAGTAACAGCTTATACAGTGTTACACATAAAACAAGTAATTTTTGTACATATTGTCTATCCCAAGATCATGTAACTGGGCATAGTGCATGCATAGAAAAATAATCTAAGCTCCTAACACAGTGTACTCAGCTACAAAATAATTATACCTTTCCATCTCAGATAAACTTGGGAATTATGATGCAATATAGAGAACTAGCATTTCTGTCATGCAAGCTTTAGTATATATTTTCCTTAAAAGAGCCTGAATGGAGACCAGTCCTCACTGAATTCCAAGCACAGGATAATACAGCAAATCTGTTTTAGAAGAAAAAATGACTGACTACAGGGTAATCAAATGTTCTATCATATCAGTCTCATTTATTTTCCTGTCCTATTTTTGATACATAATAGACGGCAAAGACAGACTGCATCTTACTCTGTATTTCATTCCCCGTAACCCCCAGTACACCTGACTTCTCACACAGATTTGATTCAAATCACTGAAGGCAGTGAAGTATCTTAGGCAGTGGTTCGATACACAACAGTGAGGGTACAGACCTCTTCCAGTCCAGAACCTCAGAGAAAGGTAAAATGTAGGAGTCAGCAATGATGACTGGGACACAGCCAGCTTGAAGAACATCACTTAGCACAGCCTGTCCCAGGCGGGCTCCACGTAGAACAATACAGAATGTAGACTCCTGTCAACAAATGATATCCAACACACAGATGACGAAAAAAGGAAATGTTATATTTGCATTGTGTGTGTGTGTGCATGTATTTAGGCATGTATGTTTTGCTGCCCTTCCATTCATAAAAAAAAAGTCAAAAGGAAAACCAACTTGCTCTGTGCAATCATTATCTTCTGAATTATTAGCTAATTCAAAATATTTATACAACTTTATCTTCCAGAGGCTAGGAAAAGTATCTTAAGTGGAGGAATGAGAAATGAGCTGGTGGGACAATTCTATGCTTTATTTTAATGGCCAAACTTCAGAATTCAGTTGAGAAAACTCAAGGAGAAAACTAAGTTTAAAACATTTCAAAAGCTTGGCACAACAAGATGAGCAATAATTAATATGAACTTATTTAAGTACAAACTGCATGGAGCCAACCTAATTTTCTTCTAGTAGAAAGCAATGCAGTGCTACGGATAGCAGGGAAGTAATGGATTTCATACCTCAAGTTTAAAAGTCATTTGACATCTATGATAGCCTTTTCACAGGCAAATTAAGAAATCAGGGGCTAGATAAAGCCCTCATAGGCTTTACAGTTACATAAATTGCAGTTACAGAACTCAAAGTATAAAGTAGTTAACAGTGGCTCACAAGTAAAACAGTGATGGACCAAGTGATCTTTCCTAAGTGCAACAGCATTCAGTGTGTCCCTTAGTTAACTGAGCAGCAGAATTAAGACCATACTTATTAGACCTGACAATACCTATGATTTTGTAGAATTAGCAGGTACAACAGATAACAGGATCAGACTTTGACATTATATGCATAAATCAACTAAGAAATACCGGTACATATAGAATTCAACACTTAGAGAAAAATAGCAAACTGCACAAATACAAAACATCAAGTAACTGGCTAGGATTTACACGTTGCAGAAGAGGACATTTCCTACAAAAGAACAGGCAAAGAAAGAGTATTCATGTGACAGCAATGCTGCACTGAGGCAAAGAAAGAGTATTCATGTGACAGCAATGCTGCACTGTTGAAAAAACAAACCACTCCACCCACAGGTAGTACTACAGTGCCAAAAGAAGTACAATTTAAGAAATCTGAAGGAGTCACTCACTCTTCACAGTAACAAAAGACCTCAGACAGAGCAGGGTTCAGTCTTGGGCAATGCACTTCCAGTGGTAAGTAAAGGAGGATTACTTACCTTGAAGGTATAATCTACAAGGAAGGATTGACTACCTCAGTACTACTTATTCTGAAGGAATGAGGGCAGGAGGAAGGGAGCTTCAAAGATAAAAAAAGTCGTTGCAAAAAGGAATATAATCCACTTACTCATGTCCACAACACACAAGAAAAAATGCCATGAGTTTAAACTGCAGCAGAGAAGACTTCTCAACTGTGTTGCACTCACCCTGTATTCAGGGACTCACTGCCACTGAGGAATCTTGCTACAGATTCAAGATCACAAAATATATGCTAGCAGAGTTCAGCTACACAACAGGGAAAAATCCCAAGTCAGTATTATCCCTAAGTTTAAGAAAGAAAAATTATAAAGTTGATACAGGGGTTCCCACAGATAAGAAAACATTTTTCCAGCTTGTGTTCCATGGCCTGAAGAAAAGGAGCCAGAAGGCTCAGCAGGGCAGCGAAACATCAAGATGGAACCAGGAAATACAAGGGGGTTTGCTGGCTCTTCATTTGTTTCCTAATGCAATCATAAGACCAGTGTTCATACCCATAGAGTACTAAGAGCCTCGAAAATCTCATCCAAGAGGAGACTGCAAACAGGAAGCATTACCAACCCAGAAGTCCAAGAGTCTGTCTAGTAGGACATCAGTAAAGGCAGTGCTGGAAAGGATGAACTGTGATCCAAGTCCCCCTTCCCCCACTCTTAGACAGGAAGAGAAGGAAAAGAAGGGTGTGGGGAATGGAAGGAGCTGAGAGAATGAACACACATTTTAACCATTGACTCACTAGATCACACAGCAGCAGGTGGAAGAGACTAGTAAGGTCTGGGAGAGACAAAAAGGAAAAAAAGAAGCCCAGATGTGGACACACATGCTCATCTGCCCAGATAACCATTTTTCCTGTCTAGACAAAGGTTACTATAAATACATCTCCTCACATCACCACTGTTATCAGCCAGACATTCCAAAGGGGAAATGCAGGGCTCTGCAAAGGAAAGTATTTTAACAATCTCGGCATGTGCCAGCTCTCTTCTGAGTTATAAAATCGTATATAGCAAGATATAGATATAGATTCCCTGACTTGCTATGCTGTTCTTTAGCAATCCAGTCTGTATTTAAAGAAATAAAGCAAACAAGTTTGTTGGTTTTTTTTTTACTCAAAGTTTAGGACTCGCCGTGACCCTTTCCTCCCTCTCCTCCTCCTCCTCCACACGGAATTTTAAACATATTTCCTACAAAACATAACAGGAGGGGTGGAAACTTTGCCTTTCCTCAGCTTGTTTGTTATTTTACCATCATTTGCTGAAGTTCAAAGACAGATTATATGCTGGTGGCCGCAGACAGAGCACAGTGGCCTATGGCATAACTCACTTCACCGCACTGTATGCCGAAGCACCTCTGTTAGTGAATTGCCAAGAGACACAGGGGTCTGAGAACACTATCTAGTTTTATCTTCACTGACACATCAAAAGGCCTCTGGAAGTTGGGCCAAGGCCATGAAACACATTTCACCTAGATGTTTTCATAGCTGCATGCTGACAAGCCTTCTAGCTCAGTCTGTCATATCTATACAGATAGTTTTGTACAATTTAACTACTAAGCTGCACACAAAAAACATAATCTGACTAACTCTCCTTAAATGTAACATTCTTTCTTGGACCCAAATATAAGAGCATAAGCTCTTTAAAGTTCATTTTAACCTTCTATCCAATTGACACAGCCATTTTCAGTTCCAAGCTTCATCTAGCAAGGCCTGGACTGTCAGAGAAATCAATTCCAAATTCATGCCTGCTGAAAGCCCTTTTGCCAGCTATTTCGGAAGGTGTAGATTCCAATGTTCCTCTCCAGTTTTGAAGTGAGCAACTTTATCTGCGTCCAAAAGTTTTTCCTCTCATTCCTCTATTTTAGTATCCCATTGCTGCTGGATTTTGCAGTATCTTTTAGTAATTTTTTTAAGTTTACATGACACTGTCTTGTGTTACTAAACCACCATGACCAGTCTCTCATGAAGTTGTTATACAGTGTTTTCAAATTACAGCATAGTCTGCATATAAGTTTGAGTATACAGTTTTTGGCCCTCTTAAAAATAAGGATAAAGTTAGGATATAATACTCAAGCTGACACAACAAATTATGCAGTTTTAAAACATATCCAGCACATTAATTAAATACAAGGAAGTACCCTACCACTGCTAAACAGGAACAGCACTACAGCTAAGACAGACACCACTGAGAAGAGAAGTTTGCAGGAGAGATAGCCTTACCTGAAGCACCTGAGGATAATCAAAGACTTGATTCTTGTAGCAGCGCTTGCGAACAGCAGGGACCCCATCTGACAGGTTAGTACATTTGTCCAGGATCAGCACTGATTCCCCATTCTCAGCCTGAAGAGCCTCCAACTCCAAGCGGTATTCTGGGTGCAGAGCCATTTGAGATGACAGAATGAAATACCTGCGAGGGCTGAAAAAACACAGCCAGGTTATCTGACAGCACTGCAAGTTTACTTCCAAGATGCTCAAGAACACATTTCCTTCCATCCTGGAAAAGCAGAGCAAGATTAACTAAATGCAGACAGGCTGCCAAGACCATATTTTCAGACAAGGCTGGAAAGGGTAATGATGAAATATAATTAAGTCTGGGATAGTAAGTGGCTCAACATTATTTACAATTCTGAATAAATTTGTACTTGGTAAGAGTGCTTATTACATTAGAATAGGCACTTGCATTATAACTTCTATTATAAACTTAAATAAACATTACTCAGCTACATTTTAAATTGGCCTGCTACTGATGCCAGGATTGTTTGTACTTTTGTTTGGTGATCATGTACTAAAACAAAGTAGATAGGACACTGAGTGCTGCTTCTAGTTTCTCCTCCCATATATGTTCTCATGAATTTTAATTGAAAAAAGATGCTGAACTGACAACTCAGTAGTTAGTATTTAGCTTATTTAGTCTTGATATGGTGACAGCAGCAATAGGACAAGCCCATGTTCTTTAACTGTGATTCAGTTCTGTCCCTTCGGGACAATATAAAGGCAACATTTCCAGGGAAAAGTTGAAGGTCCATACAGTGTATGTTATCCCATACACTCTCAACCCCTACCATGTTCCAGATCCATGAATGTTTAAAATGTGCTGAACATTTTAAATACTGAAGTGTTTAAAAACACTAATTAACACTGGAGGTAAACCACACAGGAACACAGGCTCAAATTAGGTGCTTGCTGCTTAAAAAAGTTATACTAATACCAGAAAATAGCATGCCATATAACTGTTATACTCATCTACTTGGGTTTCCTTTTAAAGCAGGTCAGCTAAAGTCAGACTGCTCCACCACTCCCCATTGAAAGGAACACACAGTGAGTGAGTGCCCTCATGCTGCCAAAAGAACACAAGAAGCACAAGGCCTGTACTTGGGATTCCAGTTCTACTCCACGTGATGCTATCTTTAATTTACAGCTCTGAAAACACACAAACACACACACTTTATAAAGTCAGACCTCTCCTGCTGCTCTTCGCACCTCTTCTACTCATTTTCATGGTGGTCACTTTAGTTGCTCCAATTAACAGATGCACAGTATTTTTTTTAAACATTCTTTCTCACAAGTCTCCAGCTGCTACCAACTTGCTACCAGCAAAAGTGGATTTTAAGCAATCCAATTAAAAAGGCAAGTAAATCAAACCCCCTCAGTTCAGCTCTGTAAGAGGCCTTTAAAAAAGGAAATAATGATACAGATGAGTGATAACAAATGCATATAACCAGCTAAGAAAAAAAAGTAGGTTTGTTTGTGTATGTGTTTAAAACCAAATGTTGCCTTGAAACTGGCATCATTCTACAACACTCAAAATCTAGCTATCAAACATTGCTACATAAGAAAGTACACACCATCTCCCAAGAAATAACACACTAACATGGAGTAATGCAAAGGTTTATCCCAAGCAAGCCTGGATTCTGAGCGGTGCGTGCTCGTCCCACCCCTCCTGCACAAAGCAGTCGAGGCTGGGAAGGCGGCTCACTAGTAACGCTGACTGGCCACTGGATGGCGCTCCGGACACCAGGCTGCCAACACAATTAAAAAAAAAAAAAGCACAAGCGGTTTTGAGAAACGAACTCTCCAGCACCTTAACTGAACAAAAGACCTCTTTCTCTTATCCGACCCAAAATCACACACAGAGTTTAGCTGACTACATGGACATGAACAATATGACTGCATCTCTCTTTACAACTGGTTGTATACATGCTGAAGGCTACCATCACGTTCGTGCTCTCCAGACAGAAATACAAAGCATGCTTTCACTCTGTGTCAGAATGTAGGAACACTCAAGACCTATGAACAGTCAATTGGGATGCAACCAGATGCCACTCGCTGGCCTGGTCCAGGGACATCACAAGCAGGGACATAAAGGGTGTAAGCAAAGTAAACTGCTGCTGCACAAGTTTGTCCTAATTGACTGCGTAATCGTACCTGGAGCAGCCAAGAGCAACAGCAAGAGCATCGCCCTTACGGAAAAGACAATTGAACCCAATAACTTTTTGTGTCCAACAAAGGCTTTTCAATCACATTTTTTGAAATGTGCTTCAAAATCACATTTTGAAATGGTGCACTTTTCGATGTACCATTTCAATCACAGTTTTCAACTTTGAAAATTCATATTCTCTACAGAACACTGTCAGAAACGAGTTTCTACATTTGTAAACTTTATCTTCACAATGAGCACACACAATTGATCCCCATTGCCTCTGTCTGCCCATCTTTTAAACCATAACAGAGGTAAGACCTTGTTGCAATGAAACTTTTTCAGCTGTGTAATTAAAAGATTTATGAAATATAAAAAGAATAGCCTTCCATAACCAGTTAAAACACGTCTTCCAGACTTCTACCTCCTCTTCTTCTGAAGAAATGAACAGATTAGAGAAACCATCATTGCCAGGGTGGTTCATTTCAATGGCTAATTACATGCTCAGAGAAAATTAGTGTTTTATTTCCCAACTGTCTTACTTTACTTCCAACTACAAGGTTTGGGGAGGGGAGGGTTGTGTTATTTGTGTTTATGTCTTACTCCATTACTTTAAAAAAAAGAAACAAATAAAATCAGTATTCTAAGTTCTGGATGTATGTGTTCCGATAATCATGCATACAAGTTTTCACCCTCCTTTTTCATAAGCATAATGACAGGTCAGGCACAAATGGTGGGTGTTACATCAGGCTGGTGACCCGTCCCAGTGGGGCTCTTCAGGAATCCAGCTTAGGCCCTGTGCTCTTCCACATCTTCATGAACGACTTGGACACAGGACTGGAAGGGATACTAAGTAAGTTTGCCAACAACAATAAATTGGGAGGAGCTGCTGGCTCCATTGAAGGCAGAGAAGCCCTGCAGAGAGATCTCAACAAATCAAATGGCTGGGCAATCACCAGCTGGATGAAGTTTAACAAAGACAGGTGCCAGATTCTGCATCTGGGACAGGGCAACCCTGGATGTATGGACAGACTGGGAAACGAGAGGCTGGAGAGCAGTCCTGGAAAAGAGACCTGGGGGTCCTGGTCAGTGGCAAGTTGAATATGAGTCACCAGTGCCCTGGTAGCCAGGAGGGCCAACTGTGTCCCAGGGTGCATCAGGCAGCTGGTCAAAGGAGGGGATTGTCTTGCTCTGAGTCCTCTGTGCAGTTTTGGGCACCACAATACAAGAATGAAGTATAAAGCTGCTAGAGAGAGCAGCTGGCAACTGAACCAAGACTATTAGCATTGGAACCATCAGCACTGAAAGCACCATCTATTTTAATAGCAAGAACAGTTAGAAACAGCTCTTACAAAATTGCCAAAGCTCACCATGAAGTTAGTAGCTATATTTGCATTTCATAATCATCAATACTAAATATTATATCGAATATACTTTGCCCAGTTCATGAGAATTACTTTACCCTGGTCCTCTTTCTGGCAGATCTACTTCTCCCGACAATGGGCTGTAAACAGGAATACTGACATCGTAGCCTTGCCGGTAAGTCCAAGTAGAGAAGCCTCCACCAGCCAACAGAGCTCTGGAAAATACAAGAAAGTAAGTTTAAACTGAGAATGTATAACATTCAAACTCCAGCAATTCTCTGCTTGTCATTACCAGAACAAGAGGATGCATGCTCTGAGATAAGCTCTTCCCTCAGCATTTGTCAGTGGCATGTTTTCATGCTGGTTTTAGGTTGACTTTAATTTTTGTGATCTTGGTTTACTGCTAAATTGGATCTAGTCACCAACAGAGTGCTTACAATTGTGTATGATCACTGAGGAATGGACCATTTTTGCATCAATATAGGGAAATTTAATATATTGCTGTCATTATGATAATTTTGCAATTTGCAAGCTTACATATCCTAAAACAATTTTAATTTGAAGAAATACATTCTGAATTATTTATACTAGTTAAGATATTCCTTGATGCCTGTACTAAAATAGGGTATAGCACGCCTTTCAAAGTGTTTGAGACAAGCTATATTTCAGATACAAATCACAGTATAGTAACATAGTATTTTAGCATCTTACAGTGACTCTGGACTTTTCAGGATGGAAAATAAAATGAAGTTATTTGCAACTGTATTTTCAAAGTTATCATACTAGGGAAATTATTTCATTTTTATATTACACAAAACAGAAAGCATGAGAACAAGAAATCTGTATGTCATGACACTAAGTTCCAACAGCAGAGGTTGCTTGGGATACTATACGCTAGAGAGCATGGGAATAATCAAGGACTGACAAATTAAAATGCAATTCAACCTTTCAACAGGATGACCCACATTGTGCCTTGTCCTAGATGGGACAACTTTTTGCCACACAGAAGTGCTTTAGGAAACAGAAGAGAACAACCTGTATAGAAGAAAGCAGTATATCACACACAATTCCAGAAAAAAAGAGGTTTGTTACTATCCCCTATCACAAATCAAGCTTCATTGAAATATGCTAGTAGAGGACAACAGTCTTTTCATTGCCATTTCATGTCCAGTGACCAGGCGGCATCAGGAACACATCATCCTAGTTCCAAAAGAAGCTCAGATTCAGCTTCTTTTGTGAGACTTCTTAAAGAGCTGATCAAACTTTCAGTCCTTTGTCACTCAACAGGAGGGTGTGCTATGCCCCAAGGATACTGGGCCTGCTTAAGGTACCATACAAAGTAGTTTGGAGAAAAATATTTCTCAATTCCAGTTTGTCTCCTTCTCTATGGAAGGGAGCAGGACACAAATACATTACTAGACCAGGCACTAAACAAAAGATCTTGAGGAGCTGTATCCATTGTTGCAGCCATGATTCCAGTGGAAAGCCTTACTGTCACAGCTGAGATCAGAGCAGGCACAGGTCTCGTCAGTAATCAGAACACACACAGGAACAAAAAGTCAACATGAGACTGGAAGGGACACCAGCAATCCATTAGCTGATATTCTGGTTTCCAGATATCACTAAATGAAATCCTTGGTACGGTATTTGGAGAAGCAGTTTTTCCACAAGTGTTAGAGAACAGATTATCACTATACCTAATTATCACCCAAGATTTTTCCCATCAGAACGGGACATTCTCAATGAACACCAGTATGTTGTGCCTGTTCTAATCCCCATCCATGTCCCACAGGATACTTCACTTCCTGCTCTGACCTGCAGCACAGTTGTTCAGTGTTCAAACACCATGATCACACTTTGCCATAAATGTGACTGCTCATTCAGAACACAAACTATGATAGCAGCAAAAATCAACTGGAAAACAGGATGATAAATTAAGTACATGCTGAGTTTTGAATTTATGTTCCAAATCAAGTGATCATTTTTAATTCCTTTCCAATGTGCCCCATCCCCCTGCTTTTGGTGACATGTACAACACTGCTATGACTAGGTCTCACTCTTGAAGCTACATGTTCTATTTCTTATCCATATTAATTCAGTTACAAGAAGAGAGAAAAATATTGGCTTGGGTGTTACTGTTCTTGTACTTTATATCTCCCTTCTCTTTTCTTACAAACCCCCCCCCAAACTGGGAAACCAGAACCAGATTGTTTTAATAGGATCCAGTGAAAACATGACAGCACCTCATCAGCCTTGAAAAAGCAGGTGTGTGTCATGCATACTTTTACCTAAATAAACCCACAGGGAACCAACACCAGTTAAGTAACTCCACTTGGACTTTCATTGTACAGTGAATTAAGAGAGTAGGAATATTAACTCCTAATGTACTCAAGACAAATAATCTTTAAATTGCACTGATCAGCAAGGAATGACTGTCTCTGAGCAACTTTTCACCACTTTTCAAATATTGATCCTTCTTTCTCTCCACGAAGTGCCTCAACTGGCCTGTACTCTAAATGTTTCTGTCCAACTGCCATCTGCAGCAGCCTTCTGCCAAACTTCACAAGTCACTGAACCCAATTTCCGGACTGAAACAGAAATAAATAAAAAGTATCTTAGTTCATAAATTCAATTCTACAGCAACAGATTAGCTTTGCAAAAGAAATCCTTTCAACCTCATTATTGTACCAAATTCAACAGAACTAATTAACAGATAATATAGAGCTTATCTTTTATGTTTTATGGCAGGAGATTACATATGTTATGGCAGCTAATACCAGCAACATAACCTCCATGCCCACAAGGAAAACTTTGAAATTATGGAATAAAGCACTTATACACTGTCTTTGGAAATTGGATTCGAAGATTTAATAACAAACAACCCCTTAGTGAAGTACCTTAGCCAAGAACTTTTCCATATGTAAAATGATTCTATAACTGAATTCCCTTCTGTGTATAAGGTCTTCCTTGATCTGGATTAATATTCTGCAGCAAATCAGTAGAACGCAAGTCTATTAAATCTCATGATCCACTACATTTCAACTGTGTATGATCTCTCAGACATGCTGACATGTAGGCCACACTCCCTGCACAAACTGCACAAATATTACCTGTGTATTTCACAAGTGATCCACAAACTCCCACAAATGCAGTCCTTCTGGAGTTGTCATGGTCCAGTTCAGACAAGTCATTCAAAACCAGCTGAACTCTGCCAACATGCCTTTATTTTGGCCAGCAGCCTCACCCTATGATGCTACAAACAACTGGCTTTCACACTTGGTTAACTACCCATTCCTAACATCTGTAGACATTCTCAAATTAAGAAAACACACCCAGGTTGCTTGTTCTGTTAGATAAGAACTAAGAACTCCAAAGTTCTTCAAAATCATACTGAAATCTCATACTGCATCACTCGGGCCTCACCAGGACTACGTCCACCACACTCCTGACCTGTTTCACAGGCCACTTGTCTTTGCACCTGTGACCTGTACAACAGGTTCTGTACATCAAACAGTCCAACTGCTGGCTGCCTACAAAAAGTAATTTCCACTTTTTCTTCCATCCCAAGCACTGTTATTGCCTCTCTTATGTATTACAGCTCGTGATCATACAGCTGTGGCGTGAGTCACACTGGCAAACTACAACAGCTGAAAGTCAAAAAAAGACTTTAGTTTTTTACTTAAATTACTCAGTTTTCCATGTTAGCATGACAAACACTTAGGAAAAACACCTACCAAAATAATATGTTTCCTGCTTGCTAAGCCAAGGTACGCAAGGCCAAATATAAATGGAGATTTGAGTTTCAGAAGTAAAAATAAAAGGTTCTGCAGCATATCTACTATATTCAGTTAATAAATTCACTTCTTTGATAGACACATGCATCCATAAACATGCAGTCCATTCTACTGTCAAATGAAAATTCTCCTTAAGTATAAATCTAAGATAACAAATGCAAGTATTTACCACTAGACCTGTTTATGTGAGACTTACGCTTGACTGCCCTCTCCAGGCTAACCCACGTACATACAACATATTTCATACAGAGAAGGAAAAAACTAAAGCCTTACTTCACAGTGATGTAATTACAATGAGCAAATCTACTGTTTAAACACATGCAGGAAAAAAAATTGTTCTGGTACTGGAGGATGTTTTAAATTGTCTTTGCTGAAAAGAAATCAAGATACACTCCACAGACAATCATCTTAGCAAAGATCCCATATCTCGGGCAAGATTTTGTTAACATTTGGCAGAAGAAAACATTTGGCTTTTCAAGAAAAGCACTGGTTACAATGGACCTAACTCAGCAGAACTAAGCACACACGGGCTGACGTATTAGAAACATCTTTAGTAACAATACCTAAGCTAAATAATTTTTCCTTCCTCTTGTTCTAATTTTTTTTGCCTTACAACCTCCTTTCCTCTTCCAAAAGTAAACTATCCTGGAAGTGAAAATTGAGCTCAGAATGTATGCCTTTTAAGTTCCTGGCAAATATTTTTAAAGCACATTTGCCAGAGAATAACTAAGAGCATTTGTCAAATTACTAATATAGTCTAATTATTAAGATAACAAAAACTACTGAAATTCCCCACAGTTTTGTCAAACAGAGCAGCTGCTTTAAAATGCCCTTGAAGCACCTGACTTCTATAAGAAAGCTGCTGCTACAATCCTCTTTGAATTCTAACTTGCATCAAATGGGACGTTCTGTAAAGCATTCATATTCAGTTACACACCAGATCAAGACTCTCCAACCTTACAGCAAGTCCAAGAGTTAAAAGCAAACTGTCAGCCACATCCCTTATAAAATTAACAATGGGGCTAAACTATCAGATTTCAAAAGTAAACACCTCTTCTATACAAGGCTTTATTTTCCTTTTTGAGAAGCAAGCAAGTTATACTCCGGTTTTGTAAAGGTTAAGGAGCACATCCTTTGCTATCAATTGTCCTTCTGAGCTTGCTGCTTCTTCAGAGGCATTTAAACCCAGATCTGTCCATCACACAGCACAACACATACCTGTCTCTAGGAACATCTAGGGCAGTGTTATAATCTGGTGGCCCTCCAGGCAGCATATTGAAGAGCAAGTGATTTGTGCCTCGGTCCCACCTATGGCAAAAGAAGAAACAAACTGCAATTAGAAAGGTGTTCTCTACATATAGACAAGTTCTGTCAAAGGCTAATGCTGGCATTAACTCACTGCATTCTCCCCTCCTGCATTAACCTTACTTTTTTTTTCACTTTGTGTTCTTTAC
Organism: Gymnorhina tibicen; assembly: GCA_013399875.1. Taxonomy (NCBI): domain Eukaryota; kingdom Metazoa; phylum Chordata; class Aves; order Passeriformes; family Artamidae; genus Gymnorhina; species Gymnorhina tibicen. The sequence continues at coordinate 1,262,315 of VXAZ01004356.1, read as the reverse complement.
ATTCACACACCGAAGTTTCAGCACATACCTGGATAACTGTGCCAAAGCCTGAGCTGTCTCTTTGATACGGAGGGCATTCTGATTGAGGACATCTATGGATGGCACAAAAAGGCAGGCCCGGTTGACATCGTCCGTGTAGAATTCACTGTCAGAGATGGCCATCAGCAGCTCATTGTATTCCCTGGAAATGGTGTTGCTCACCGACGTCCCATATTCATCCACATACTTTTTCAGTGAATAGATGTACACTTTGATTTTGTTCTTGGGATTGAAGCCACATCTATAGACATCGAAGCAGGTGTGCATCCTGCAGCTGAGGTCTCCCCGCTCAGGAATGGGACTATCAGCAGGAAGTTTGACCACAGGCACATCATGGACACTGCGTTTTTCAACGGTCCAGTCACTGGATGATTCAATGGAGTGAGGCCAGAACTGGAACATTCCTGTGGCAATTAAGCCAAGCAGAACTATGGAAAAGAGAGTGATGTAATAGATGCGATGCTTGGTTTTCATCCTTGGGATGAGGGCTGGACCCCGGGTGTTGTATTTGGCCGAGGCACACATAATGCAATCAATTATCTCTTGTCGCTACAAAATAGAGAGAGAGGTTTTAGGATGAACTCTAGAAGAGAAACATAGTTATCACAATGCAGAGAAACATCCAGTTACTCCTTCTACGGAAGGGTCTTTGCCTCAGGAAATTGTAGTAGGCTTTCTTCAGATGCTCACGTGTCCCACCGGAACGCAGGATGCCAACTGGGACTGCCACTCGGCAAGCACCAGTTGAGGCTGATCTGCTGGGCCTGGCTGTAATGAAATGACACGGGCCAATTAACAACCACAAGCCAGAAAAAGGCACGGCTTGGGCAGAGAGAGGAGGAGGAAATCCCAGGCACTGTAGAAGTGGTGAGGCCTCATAGGTCCCACTGCACCTACAACTAAGTGTATTCATGGAGAATGCTAGTAAAAAACCAAAATGCAGGAGAAGAGAAAAAACCTGGATACCTGCAAAGGGCTTATAACAGGGCATCACACAAAACTTGGGATCATAATACTGTTTCTAAGGTAAACTGAATTTCAAAGCTTTCAAACTGAATTTCATAGGAGCTCCATCATATCTGATTAGAATGATGGTAAACTACTGCTGGCAAGAAAAAGGAATTAATTTGCCATCTTTGTCAGTGGGCCTTTTGGGGCATAAAAGTGTTCTATGAGCTGCCACTGCAGCCACATTAAGAAAAGCATTTAAACAGCTCACTCTACCCTGAACTACAGTTGTAATGAAAAACATGACATAATATAAAGTATCACAAACTACTGTCATCTTTGATATTTCTTACAAGTTCCTACACACGGAATTGTGGTTCCTGCAAAAGACAATTTACATTAACTACAGACTGAAAAATCAGCAAGCAACAACTTGCTAAGTTTTCAACTAAAATTTTCATAATAAATAAATTCAACCTGAGCTCTCCATAGTGAGAGCTTTTTAAGAGTAGTAAGCATGTTTTCCAGAAAAAGAATGCGAACAGTATAATTACGTGTTTTTCTTTTGGACAAATGGGAGGTTTTCTTGCTTTGTGAGCTAGAAAGAAAGTCTGACATGTCAACTGTCCACTAGACAACAAATATGAATAAAAGAAGTATCAATGAACAAAAGAAGCATCAATTTCATTATTAATCAAATGGTCTAACACATTGAGTTATGTTTATTTGGTATTCTTAACAAAAAAATTTTAGGATGAGGTGGCTAATGCATGACTTGATTGTACTTACACAAAGTAGCACTAAAATAATCTCAGATGCTAATAAACATTCCACTTTTAACGGCTCTTCTCATCACTTTACGTCCACATTCTGATTTTGGAGGAAGCTTCTAAAATCTCCTGTACAAGGCAATACATGCATGATGCCGTTATCAGGACAGAAGCCAGAATGCTACATAACTATCAGCTTTACAACTAAAAACTTTCCATATGCTTCCGACTGTTAACCACGTCCGTCATTCCTCCTTCCTGACACAGCACCAGAACCACCTGTGCGATGACACAGGTCGCACTCTGCAGCGAGCATTTCAGTCACTCGGCAAACCTGTGCAGACCTGAGCACGGGCGGAAGAACCCTCACTGGAAGGTACTCTCCGTCCATGGAAACGTTCTCTCTTACACAGCACACAATCCGCTTGGGCAATTGCAAGCACGGGACAAGGTGCACTGGCACTGGGAGTACTGGAAGTAACGGGAACAAGACACAGCAGACAGAGAGGTGGCAACACCATTACGGGACGCAAGGGCCGAGGGACGGGCCGGGCCGGGCCGCCTTCCGAGCGACGNNNNCCCCCCGCGGCGGGAGGGCGGGCGCGCAGCGGGGCCCGGCCCGCGGGGCTCGGGGCTCTGCGCGGGGCGGGTGGGCGCTGCTCCCGCCGCAGCGGGCACCGGCACCGTGCCAGCGTTCCTCTGCGTCTGCAAAATCTGCACCGATGAACCACCCCCGCCCTGCTTTCCAACACATGTGAATTCTTGGCTCGCTTTCCTCCAGTCCTTTGTGATTTTCCAAAACTGTGTTGGGCTTTCCCGTTGACCGAGGGCCTTTGGGTCGTGTGTCACTTTCTGCTGGATCACACTACTTAAGTAAGGAAATATCCCAAACCTACTCCTTCCCCAAACCCTTCTCAAAAGTAACTGGAACCAATGTCTCTTCTGACGGAAGATAGAGAAGGACAAATTTTTTGCACAAAACTCTGGGCATTTGGGAATCAGAAACAATTTTTGGGTTTCATTCCCAAAAATGGGAGCTGACTTGGTCTGTAGGAAAAAAAAAAAAAAAAAAAAAAAAAAAACAGAAAAACCCCAAACAATCAAAAAAACCCACAAATAAATAAATACCAAACAAAAATCCAAACAAACAACAACCAAACCAAACAAAATACACCCAAGTTGGTAAGATCATATAATGGTTTGCATTAAGAGAGGCCATCTTAAAGATCATCTACTTCCAACCTCCCTTCCTCAGGCAGGGACATGTTCCACCAGATTAGGTTCTTCAAAGTCCAAATCTGGCCTTGAACACTTCCAGGCATGGTGCATTCCCAGCTTCTCTGGGCTACTTGTGCCTCACCATCCTCACAGTGAAGAATTTCTTCCTAATATCTGATCTAAACCTACCCTCTTTCAGTTTAAAGCCATTCCCCCTTATCCTATCGCTACATGCTTTTGTAAAAGTCCCTCTCCAGCTTACTTGTAGGCTCCCTTCAGGCTGCTCTAAGGTGTCCCCAGAGCTTTCTCTTCTCCAGGCTGAACAATTCCAAAATGCAGCTGAACCGTGCACAGGGCAATGGTACAGTGGAGGCATTCCAGCAGTAGCAGTGTGGTGTCCCCGCATGCGGCACCATGTTCTTTATCCTTCTCTGCTTTCTGGGCTGAAACAGCAGAACCTGACTACGTTCAGTGCCACCGAAGTGGAAACAGGGCTGAATTTGTATCTCTCACCTGTAAACAATTTTCAACTGTTAGGACTTTTCAACTGCTACAGTTTAACCAATGAAGTTTTCAACAATTATCTCCTGCCACAAAAAGTTCTCCTGCTGCAGCCACTTCAGCCAGCTGATCTCTGAGCCAGAAGCACTTCCAGTCTCTCTGCTCCCTGAGATACAAGGCAGGCCAGCTCTGGTTCTATCCTGTAATCCTTGGTGGTTTAAAAGACTCTTACCATGTGTATCACATGATAGTGTCAGCTTTTGCTGGCCTGAAATGTATTTTTCCCCTTTTCAATTTTTTTTGTAGCTGTTTTTATAGATTTGTATCTTACATACAATGGTGACGTGATGGTGTACTATCCTATAATGTGTGTTTGTGGAAAGATGGGAGTTTGCACCTATCCCTGCTCTAATCCCCTAAACTGAATCTCTCTATCACACACACACTGAGTACAGTGTCCTTAAACAGCCTTGACTGTCAGCAATAGATTAGTTCTCTTTCACTTCACCTGCCCTTGGGAAAACGGCTTTCTGCAAAGCCATCCACTTGCACACACAGAGACAGCTCGGTACTCCCACAAAAAAAAGGCAAAACGCTGTGACTGCAGTGCCTTCTCTTCTTTCTTTCAACCTCTCCTCACACACGTGGCATTGCAGGTGATGTAGCATTCTCAGACTCACTGCCACCTTCTTCATCTTGTCTGTGACATTCAAAGCCAACAACGGGCAGCACTCACAGATCTTAAAGCATCTTTCTGAGCGCTGGTACTGGCTTTTTCCTCCGGTACTGGCTTGTTCCTCCTCGCAAGAACAAGCTACCGGGGTTTGTTAGAGCACATAATGTTTCTAGGCTTAACCCATTAGCTTCAAATTGCTGCAAGCTGCCCCATTCATAAATCAGAGGCAGGAACCCTCCTTCAGGAGGATGGCTGGACCGTGTCTAATTTTGTGAATTGGAAGGGGCCCCATTCATGTGTTGGGGCTGTTCGGATGAGCACTGGATCTCTGCAGTTATGGGACTCACCAGCACGAGCAGTGCCTGGATGTGCCTGAGCCAGGGAGAGGGGTTCCCTGCCCTGTCGCGTGACAGGGACACTGGCTGGTCCACGTGCAGAGGCGGGGAGGAGGGGTGGGGGTCACCGAGCGCAGCCTGCGCCAGCCCACGCTGTGCCCGCAGGCGCTTCCTCTGCCTCCCTGCTCTGCCAGGGAGAAGAAAGTGCATCGAATCATTGTAGCTGAAATATTCACGGAGACTTGATGATCCTTTCATCCCTGTAGGAAAATTTGAAAATCAGTGCAATTTTATTAAAAGCTAGTATTAGACAAATGCAAGAGGCATCAGCTATTTTATTTCAAAATATAGCAAGAAAAATGGAGGATGTAGTCTGTCTTGATAGAGATTTCTCTGAAACCATATCAAGGAGCCTGTTTATATTCTAGTGATGCAGCTAAGCCAGACAAGTCTGCGGCACAGCATCTATTTTTAGACCCCAGGTTGCCATTTATAGCTTGTGAAAATATTCATCAGCATCTGGATAACCGGCTATCAATTTTTATAAATGCACAGGAGAAATCAGATATTTCACTTCTCTTTGCTTTGCCCTTTTATGTCCTGCCTTATGTGGCTCTTTGGGGGTCATTTGGAATTTGTTTTTAAGGGTTTTACCATCACACTATACATTTGCCTGCTGTTTCATAAGGCATCCTGCATTTTCTGTTGGGATGATCAGTGTACAGAAGAGAAAACCTTTTGTTACCTACTGTGTCTCCACATGTAAAGAAGCTGCATGTGAGATTATGGTGCACCTTATGCAGTCAGTGAAAACACCTGAAAGCACCTTTATAATAAAAGGAGGTAATTTTAAAAGGCAAACATGAAGAGGAAATCTAATGGTTTGAGGACATCTTTTCAACCTTATTTTCCACCTATGGCATAGCATAACTAAAAACTCATAGCTCAGTTTACTCTTCTGAAAATTTTGTTAGTGGCTGCTGCCAATATATAAGATACTGAACTAAATTAAAGAATTTCTATTATAAGAGAAAGAAGGATATTGCAGCAGCCAAGTCCTTGCTTGGGTTCACTGTTCTGGTTTAAGTCTTACCACCTCATTTATATCAGTGAAGTTTTTAACTAGTCTGATCAATAAACTGTATGTAGCAGCCAATTGCATGGTTTTCTCTCTTGATCCAGTCCATCATACATTTCCAGTGCTGCTGGTTTGTGATGGATGGCACTTGTCAAAACAGTGATTTAACTTATGTCTGTAACTCTTACTTCCTCTACTGCCTTCCTGAACTGAAAGGAAAAAGAAGTGTAAATATACTTTGAAGGGATGCTGCAATAGCTCCCACTGAGGGATATGAGACACAAGGAAATTCAGTTAGGCAAGAGTTCCCTTCAAAGAAACTATAATCTGGCAGAAAGATGCAGATATAAACAATCTGTCAGTGTGTGTTCCCCCCTCTCTAAAGCTTTCAGCTGTCACGGTCTGCAGAGGCATTAATCTTTAATCAATTGAATGCCTTCTGCAGTGAGGTATCCAGGGAAAGGACAGGTCACAACAAGCATTCGGCTAGAATAACTAAGCAGTCGTGCATGAGCTGTGCTATCAGACCTTGCTGGATAGCAGCAGGGAATAGATGGAGAGATAAAAATAGCCTTTCCTTGCAGTGTTTTTCCAGACTATTTTTGATTCTTCATTTTGATAAGGTCGACTGGCTATTTGCTAAAAATAACCAATCCCGGCAAACTGAGGACAAAAAGTACAGTATTTATAACCACCTCAGACTCTTCAGTACATTTGTTGGCTGCAGATAATCTAGGATCTTGTCATCAGTCAGTTGCCAGTGTTTTATATAAGTCAGTAATAAATAAAGCAATAATAGGAATGGAAAACAAGTCTATCTTGCCACTCTGATTTTCTCAGATGGAACACATATCTTTTTGTATATAATCCTTGTAGGTTACCTTGCCCTCGTCTTCATGATGTGGTCTGAATTGCTTCAGAAATAACCAAAACAAGCTCCTGTTAGGTCAGCCTATCTTACAAAAATAGCTGCATATGTAATTAAACGTGCAAAAGCAGTTTTGCATGCCTGATTCTTCAGATGCAGAAATTTTCAGGGGTGTGATTCACGTAGCTTCCTCCATGAGAGATTTTTTTATTGAGCCTCTGTGTGCTTCTGTCTCTCTGATGAAATGAAACCACCGCTCTGCCAGCAGGACGAGAGCGACAGAGAGATTCTGTAACCAAGTAACCGGAGGAGGACTGCAGAGAAACTGTCGATATAAATGATAATTTGACCCCAAGGTAGGTTTCAAGAAACTGGGTCATTATGGGGATGGGGAAAACACACAACAGACAGCCCAACTGTGCAACCTGTTGGATGTTCCAAGGGAGAAAGACAACAATTAAGGTATTAACACTTAACTTTTTAAAAATAAAGTCTATCACACAGTACATTTGAGCAACTGCCCTTCTTCAGTTAAGGTGGAGAACTCTTAAATTATTAGTGAACATTTTCCCTTACAGATATTTTGCTTAGGACCTATTAATTTTCTGTAAAGGAAAACTCATCTTCACCGATTCGTTCTTTAAGTGGGCATGATTTTTCATAAATATTTATCTAGAATGGGCCCCACTTACGTTGTCTGCTTAACTGCAACATAACACAGATTAATAATTCAGAGATTCACAGATCTTTCCTTCCCACAAACATGAACATGTCAAGCGTATGCCTGAAATGTATGTTATGGCAGTTTCTGTGACTGAGAGCAGTGCTGCATAGGAAATTCCCACCTCTACCCTAATAGTGCTGAACATTTCTCTGGAGAAGATAGACAGAATGGGGCAGGGAGGAGAGGAGGGGGACAGAGAGGGAGGGGGAGAGAGAGAGTGACTGGAACACAGCAAGGACTGTGAAACCTTCTAGGATCCTTCCTGTGCTCAAATGAATGATAACAGGAACACAATAATTGTATGGAAAGTGGATTTTATCATCTTGTTTGATTACAATGAGTACAAGCAATGAAGGCACAGTGTTATACTCATTTTGATGGCATTTCTTATTTTAGATGAAATGCAGCAGTTTTAAAAACATAGATCTGACTGGCTTCATTTAAGGTGCTGTTCTGTTTGCCTATTGCTTGACAAACAGGTCAAAAGAAATGTGAGGGCAGGGACAGCGTGAGGGAGTCCTAAATCTTTTTTCTGTATTTTTTTTTCTGTAGATTTACCACACAGAAAAAAAAAGGTCATTAATGAAAACTATGAGATACATCAAGCAGAGAAAACATCTAACATGAAGGTAGCAGAAAGAACAATTTGTACAGGCACAACCTGTGTTTTCCCTCTCAGGGGTATTCTTAGAGCAAATAAGAATTGATTTAGCTTCTATATACATATGCACAGGACTTTCTACATGTTTACTTCTTGTAAACCAGTAAAGGCCATTTGCAAAATTTATGGAGTTTGTAAAGTCAAAGAAACCCGTTGCTTTTTCCAACAGCAGACTCATGATCACATTTCTCTCTTGCCTCATTTCCAGTTATATTTTTGTTTTCTGTGACCAAGCTAACATTCCTCAGTGGAGAGGTCCTCAGGCAGGTGTTAAACTCGAAAAAAATGTGGAAAATACTCCATGCAACAAAGTGTGAGTGTGTTCTGTTGAGTCACAGCAAGCTCAGATGCAAGTGACCTGTATACTATACTATATTAGCTGTGAGGATTCTGAAAGCACATTATACCCTCTTTCCTGCAGAGGTGTGTTTTACTAGCTGAATCCACACAGGGACTGTACAATAAACCTGCTTTCTGAGCAGCAAATATATATGGGTGAGAAATACTATATTAATTGTTACTATTGTATATTCACATGCTCCAACTGTAAGAGTGATCAGAACAACAAAATAAAATTTGGAGTAATTAATGGGTTGAATTCGTTAGAGGGATCCCCTGAAATACCACTTGAACTAATGTCTTACCTGGTTCTTGATTTCAAAGAGCTTGCTCCTTAAAATTTTGTTGCTCAGGTCCATCTTGGGGTACATAAATAAGAGGGGACCAATCAGGAAGTCCTTTTGTATTTTGGCTGTACATCTCACCTCCCATTCCATGAAGGAGACCTGTTTTCTACTATAGCTTTCTTTGTGGACTTTAAAATATTGTTCATGGACAAATGGCAAACTAGTAAGCAAATATTATGTTTATAAATATCCCTTATACTGATCTTACCAATCACCTCACCAACCTTGCCTCATCACTGGCCTCTGAGGGAGGAACCAGACTGCTCACAGCAGCCTCAAGCAGCACCCTCTTCAGCCACTCTTCAGACTTTCCTTCTCACTGTCCAAGCAGTTCTCCACCATCACCACACACACCAGCAAAGTGTGGTTGCATTAATTATTTGTTGCCTATGCTTTGGTAATTTAGTTTATGATGCAGACATGTGCTTTTGTCACTCATGCCCACGTGCCAAAATCTATGAGGAAGAGAAAGGTGAGCTTCTATTCAGTTTTCATGGGCAATTTCCTTCAACTCTTGATTAATATGTATGCAGAAAAAAGAGCTCCAATTCCTTACGGATACCTAAATTTTATAGTACCAGAAGTTAAAGAGCTTTTTATCTGTGAAAGAAGCTCTCCAGTTGAAATACTCTATCACCAGTATACAGAAAAGTGTCTTAAAATGGGAAAGAGAGGAAGGAGACAAAAGAATACTGTTTAGTCAAAAAAATTACCCTGCAAATTGACAAACACAGAAAAAAAATTGCATTAATTATCCTGATAACGGTGGAAGGGCCTGCTTGGATGCCTGTGGTAGGTGATAGAAGCAGGTGTACCTGCAGGTACACCTAGAATGGTGGCAGAAGCGTTCTCTGCACTCTTCTGCCAATATATGTCACTGCTAACCACAAGGGATGGACTTCCAGGAATAGGGAGGATACAAAAAGAACATCTACTTTCAATTGCCTCTCCATTTGCAGCTCTTTTCTGGACATTCTGCCAAGAGGCCAATGGATGCAGTTTATTTATATGAATATAAAAAAGAAGAAGAGAAACAAAACCAGACATTTCACCAACCGAGGGTGGTGGATACTGTCTGATCTGAGGTCAGACTGGAAACCAACTCAAAACAAAAAGCTTTATAGAATTCAGTCTAGATGACCATAGTCCTAACAGCCTCACTCATGCACATGAATCCATGCACATGCTTATTTACTCTCAGATTTACACTTTACACTAGATTTTATCTCCCAAAAACACCTCTTTGTGACAGCTGGCCCCAAATCAGTTACATCTGATCATCATTTAAGAAAAGGGAAACTTCACATAACAATCTAAAGTCTGTCTTTTTGGAAAGTGCAAAGAAGAATAAAAAAATTACACCACAGGACCTTATAAGAGAGTTAAGAGCATATTCATTAGAAATGAAATATAAAATACAATGATGCCGCAGGACAGCGAGCAGCACGCAAACAAGACACCCCCCATTCCCTACCCTCACCCCAATCCAAGGAAATACATCTATACAGTACAAATTAGAGATCTCAAACAGGGGGGAGAGGAGAGGGCTTACAAAGTAATTCTCTTGCTATACAGAAAATATATTATTTGCTGGAAGTCACTGCTGAGTTGTTAGGGGCCCAGGGTCAGTCACTGCTCAGGAATCCCCCTGAAGCCACACTGACCCCTACTGTTTCCCCACCAGTTTGCTGAACACATCATAGATCTCCGGCTTTTCCTGGGCAAACTGCTCAGCTGTATTTTTCTGTAGCCAGTCAGATGAACGCATCTGTTGCTGCAGGAGGCCAATGAGGTCACCAAGGCTGGAGCTACTGGCACAGGTAGGCTCCTGGTGGCGGGATACAAAAATTACTTCATCTGTGCTATCTGCTTTGCCATCCTGATCTGATTGACAAGGCTGCTCCTTCTCCTCAGCCAGTATCTCCTGCTCACGCTCTTCCAAAACCTTGCGTATCCGTTGCATACCTGCAGTGGTATAAGGAGGAGAAACACTAGTGGATTAGTTTAAGCCACAAATGTCTCTAAATCCATCAGATCCAGAAAAGGAAGATGGAGAAAGTGAGAAAAAACAGAGAAGACAAGAGGATAATAATAAGCTGAGTTTAGGATTCAGAAGAGAAGGGAACAGTGCTGCAGAAATTGTGGTGGGAGGAAAAAGAGAAGAAAACATTACTCACCTAACTGCAGCCGGTGCGTCTTGTCAGCAAAGATGATGCGGAACCATCCAGGTTCACCGCACTCAAAGGCTTTTCCGCAGGACAGGAGGACCTTATTATCCAGAAAACGCTTCCAGAGCAGCAACTCCTCCTCAAATGTGCCTGTCTTAAGGTACTAGGAGAGTCATCAGAAGGGCCAGAGGTTAGTAACATGTAGACTACATCACTGAGATCCTCATGAATTTGTGATTCCCATGAGGTCTGCAAAGGCCAAGGGAGACACCTTTTACCTCTGAAGTACAGCAGTTGTGATACAAAGGAAGAAATGGGGAGGGAAGTGGCTTGAGAGTAGTAAGATTCCTGCAACGAGGGAAGTTCACAGATAGACGAAAAGAAAAGAATAGACTGAAACATCTGGCAGTCCTTCCCTCTCCAGATCAGACAACAGATTTATTAAAACAAAATGCTTGTCAACAAAGCAAAATATTAACCTTTCCTCTAGATGCAGTTGCACTACATATCTGCCCTCACCCCAGGAGAAGCCTCACTTCCTAAGACTACCAACCTTTCGGAAGTCAATCCAGACAAAGAAGCCTGCGTTGCGGTTGAGAAAAGGAACCCCAAGTGTCTTCAGTTCATCTGTCACATACGTATGGGCAGCCTTTAGGCGGGCATGGTTGGCCCTCAGGTACACCTGGTTGATCCAGTCTGACCAGAAGAAGAAGATTAAGAAAAGAATCACAAACTGAGAAAGTATTCAGATCTGTTCAAGCTTCCAAAGCACTCAGTGTCTTTCTCTGCTTCACACTTCACCTCCTTTTGTTTTCTGTTTCCTCAAATAATAAAAAGACAGGCAAGAAGTATTTTGCAGTTTCTTGTCTGTGCAGAAGAGCATCTCCTTGACCTTCCTGAGGAAGTTTCCCTACCTTTATAGTTCTTAGTTGTCATGGACTGTTAGCATTCCATCCTGGGCAGAGTTAGAAGGCCACTTCCATTTCCCTTGTCCCACAAGCCTGTATTTTTTGTTTCTGCTCACCTGGTTCTACACAACACTAGCAATTTCTCTACAAATGGCTACCACACTTCTTTCAAGCTGCTCCTCTAACCCTGCTGATCAGGAGCTCTGCAGAAACGGTCCTTTTCTGCAGAGCTGTCAGCCTCATGTTGCATGGGCAGCTTCAGGGTAACAGCAGACTGTCAATTAAGCTGTACAAAGAGGAGACACTAGGGAAAGTAAGGGGAGGGGAGATCTTCCAGGTACCAAGACACACAGAATGGCAGAGGATTGTACATGGAGCTACTGACTCACCTCTGTCTCTAAGCAACTGTGCAACCTTGTGCTGGACAGGCCCACAAACCCCGTGGAAATAACACAAAGAAGCCACTGCATTAGCTACATCTTGGTTCTCTGTATATAAAGTACCAAAACGAATCCCAGAAACAGCAAAATCCTGCAGAAGACACAGAGAGACTACTTTATTACACTGAACAACTGGGATCCTATTACTACTAACTTGATCTTTCCAGCATCAGGAACCTGAGGAGCCCAGACCAAAACCCACCAGCCACAAAGGCACAGCATGGTAACAACCAGCACTCACCTTGGTTATGCCCCACATCACGTGAGTCCGCTGTGGATCAGGCAATCTGTATGTAGAAGGATGCAGATGGGCAGTTAGTGTCATAGGTGTTGAAGCTTTTGGATCACCAGTGCAGCATTGCAGAAACAGAGAGGCAGCATTACACAGTGATAGACAGTGCACCACGGAACAGCAGTCAAGCAGGGAAAATTCAAATGCAACCTAACTTTAGAAGCTAGGAACCCCCTGGAAGTAGTTTTAGACAGAATTTTTAAATATTTCAGAGACCCAGATGCTTATAAGTGCTACATTTTACACACAGATTTCCTGAACATATGAAGCTCATACACATAATACTAGAAATCAGGCTTCTGCCAATGTATTTGTCAAGAATCAAAAGTGATGTTCTTTCACATCTAAGCCCAGCAACACTGAGCTAACACTTAACCAAGTATATTTTATTTCCTTGCAAATGAGCACAAAAAGAAAGCTAGCACCACTGGTGAAGACTAGAAATTATAAAAAGAAAAAAACCCTCAACACCACACCTTATTTTTTTAAAAGCTTTTCATCTCATTAAAACAATACCTAATAAAAAGCCATTATCCAGTCTGTAATACTACTGTGATCTGGGACTACTCTATGGAAAAAAAGGAAGTAAACAGCAACACAAAGTCTTTACAAGCATCAACAGAAACATGGGAAAAATGTTTAGGTAGGAAGAAAAGCATCACCTTCAACAAATGAAAAATCTGTTTTCAATTTTGGGGATTGTCATAACCAAACACTGATGCACACATTGAAAAGTATACCACAATAAAAAGCTAGCTACCATTTTTTACTTGCTAGATTGTATTCAACAAAATGCATTTGCCATTCAGAAATTAAAAAAAAAAAGAAAGAAAGAAAGAAAGAAACAAACAAACAAACAAACAAACAAATCAGTGTAAGGTGGATTAGAATTTGCTAGCTCATGACTTAACTTCCAGTCACAAGTTCTTAGCAAGGCAGCATGTTGAACTGTCACTGGAAGATGACCAGGGAAGTAGGAGCTGCTTTTACCTGTCCATGCTTAGGACACTGTGAAACGTGGCTGATTCATCAAAAACTGACAGCATGTAGATCTCATCTACTATCACATGCAATTCATGTCTGCAAAAGGACAAAACGGACATTACAAAAGAAGGCTGCTTCTGGTTTAGATGCAGAGATAAATTCAGGCCTGCAAATACTTGCTTTATACAAAGAAGAGGGGATGCCAAATTTTGCAGAAATAAAGCAATTTTTCTCAGCTTATCTATTTTGTGTACCTTGAAGTGATTCAAGGTATATCCACTTAACTGTCACCTACTGCAACCACATAACAAGACAAAAATCCTGTCATATCCAATGTACTGTTGAAAATTAATTCCTGTATGTACTACCCATGTAGAGCAAGTTGTATCATCATCCACTCAGCATCTCATAAATTCTGAATCTCAAAGAGTATTATGATCCATGATGAAGCTGGGAACCCATATTCATATACTTCTTTGTCTTTACAAATACAGAGAAACGGAGAGGAAAAGAACTCAGCTTCCTACCAGGGAAGCACAGCACCATAGTGTTTCCTAGGATTACTGAAAAATAAAACTTGCATTCTTTGATGCAAGTTGCTTTGCCACCCCAGATGACTGCATGGCCCATGTTCTCAGCACTCCCCTCTCCTTTCTTAAGTCCACCAATGTGTGTGAAGAATAGCCTGTCTGCCTTAAAATATACGCACAGATAAATTCAGGGACAGCGAGTAGTCCACCAGATTCTGAAAGCTGTATCTGGCTCAGGGTATCTCAGCCTTCCAAAGTGACATACCTTTTAGCAAATTCCAGGTAATCCCGTAGCTCTGACAAGGAGTAGATGTCCCCAAGGGGATTTTGGGGATTCAGAAGAATTAAGGCCCTTACAGAAACACCCTGCAGAATACAAATAACACAGTACTAAGAGAATGTCCATCATGGGATACATTTTCAGTCCCTCTACTTGAGCAGTCCCTCACTTGAGTGTGGATTCCCCTTAAGCTTCCACCATGACTTTTCACCTCAAAGGTTAGATTTGCATGAGAAAACTTTCAGCCACAAATAAAGGGGTTTTTTTACAATTAAATCACTTGCATAGTGAACTGAGCAAAATATTATTGAATTAATCCATGATTTTGAAAAGAGGGAATTGCCACCACCAAGTAATTAGTTGCCATCTGGTCAACCAATTAATGAGAAAGATGGTCTCACATGCTCTTAGCATGGAAGCACTTTCTCTGAGCTGCATCAGTAATTGGGAAGTAATAAATTTCTAAAGACTGCCCATGAATGTGGCAAGAAAGATGAGAATTTGAGTTAGGTGGATGCAAAGTGTACTCATTTAGAGCACACTTGGCTGGAGATGTCAAAGCTGGTAACAATTCAAAGATGCAGCTAAACATGTATGAGATTTAGGACAATGCCAAACTTACAGACTAACTCTTAAGAAAAGTGATTTTCACTTCCATTTTATCCTCTAGATTTCCCTCCTGCAAAAATTCTCAGCATTCTTAGTGGATTCATCTGCTCTGCTGTGTAGAGCAGTCAGTTTTCAGGTAACTCAGCTGGCCTTTCTGAGGGAGAAACTCTGGGTAGTCCCAAATTTTAGTGCATGCCCAAGTACATTTTTTTTGTTGATATGAATGGGTTTTGTTGATAAGGATGGTGCTTTGTGAAGGGTCTGGTTTATCCTTCCTGCTGTGACCAAAACTGGACAGACACAACACTGAGGGATTCCCCCTAGAACTGCCCGAGTTTGCAAGCAGCCTTATTTCAGACAGTCTACAAGGACAACCAAAAAGCCAGGTGCTAGGTTTTGAAAATGCTTTGATCTTTAAGCCACTTCTGGGATGTGATATCTCCAATATATTGTAAACTTAGCTCGTAATGTGAAGCTCAGCTAAACTCACCTCTGCCCGGGCATCCTGCAAGGCTTTTTCCAGTTTTTCCACTGTAAGCTGAAAAGGCCGAGTACTTGTTCCAGTAATCTGAAAGACATAAAAAAGATAAAAAAGGCAAAGTTGTTTCAATAGAAACTGCCTTGAGCCAATCCACTGAGAAATGTTCCCTGAAAGAAAATAAACCCCCAACAATAATGACCTAGCAACTATCTTCTTATCCATTTATACTACAGAGAGAATAAATGAATCAAATAAAATCAAAGAAATGGCCATCAGAGGCTGGCCAGAAACAGAATTTTCTGGCTATCCTCGAATAACTAAAGCAATGAAAGATCTCCATCTGCTCTTCCACCCTGGGACCACTTTCAGTAGGACAGGACATACTTTTCTCTCCAAGGTTCAAAATGGTCATTTTTTTCCTTTCAAGGACTGTTACTGGGAGTAAGATACAAGAAAAGGACAAAACTGGAATCTAGATTTACAGTCTCAAATGACTTTCTGGTAAGCTATGTGCCCATTTTCCCAGCAATAAACTGTGTAATTGTCCACTGGCTGTAGTGTACTCTTGTTCTGAGAACTGCTTGCAGAAGTTCCCAAAGCTCAGCACTTTCCCGTTTAATTACAGAGGTTGTTATTCCCTTCTCTCAGATCTTACCTTACTGTCTAAATAGACATACACCAGCTTGACATTGCCATAGAGGAAGATGCTCTGGGTAATACCACCATAAAAGGGAGTAGCAATCAGAACAGCTTCTGGAACCAAGAAAACAAAGTTGATTATCAACAGGTCACAGTCTTCTCTCCTAAAGTGCTTTAGCTAAACATGAAAGTGTTTTTAGGGCTGTGTCCCCTGAAAACACTGTAATGCTACTGCCTCTTTCTTCACTTTATTTTTACATTAATTCTCTAATTTTCTGCAAGAGCCCAGGTAAACATGAGTATAGCCCATGTCTAGTCTAGCAAACTAAAACAGGGCACCACAAAAACGGTGAAGGCAGACAAGGCAGGCACCAAGTGGAGTGCATGACATCTGCAGACCATGGAAATGAAGAATTTCATTGAAGAATTTCCTGCAAGCAGAATCCTGCAGGAAACAAGAACTTTGCAGAAAGCCACTGCCAGTTCCACTACTTCACTTCTGTCAAACAGTATTTAAACAAAGTAACACATTATTACCCAGAAAAAACCAAAACTATGTTCCAACCATCCACTTACCCCCTGGATCACAAAGGACTGTAGCTAATGCAGAAAATAAAGAGCCACAACCATTTAAAACAATCACCTAAGGAAGAAAGAGAGAAGCTAGTGATAAATCCTTAAACAGAAAGTTGACAATATAAAATAAAAATTCCTGACATCATCACTGAAATAAATTTTCTCCCCAACTCTCTATTAGATTTTTCCTGCTGAAATCCCGCTTCTACCAAAATAACTTTAACCCTGTTCTTTGCTTCAGAGACACTTTGTTCTGGTGCCATTCTTGATTCTAATCAGCAATTTTGAAAAAGAATAGCCTTTAAGTAGGGAAAAAATTGGGGATCAGTTCTGAGCTGTTAGTAAAGCAAAATACTTTTCAACAGTTAATATGTGTTATCATCTCTTTGTGATAATAGCAGTTCAGACCTCCTGCCAAATTTGTGCAAAAGGGGAAACTAATGTCTTGTACAGAAGCAAGTTTGACTCCTGCTTCTACAGGACAAATGCTCACAGGTAGCATGAGCTTTAGTCCAAGTATCAGGAAGAATCTGGTGCCTTGGAGAGGCAGTGACCAGCAAACTGATCAGTGGTAACCTTGGTTCACATGAAGTATGGGGTTCTGTTGAATTATTGCAGCCAGAAAAGCAATGGCTGCACCCGTTAATGCTGCCTTCAGCACTCAGCAGAGGCAAAAGTTCCTGACCTCCACAGGCCCCCGTGTCCAGGCTGTATCTCTCACAAGTCAGCAAGTCCTGCAGAGACTCAGGTCTTGATGCCTTTCTAGCAACATTATCACAAATTTACAGGCTAAAACTAACTCTTGGTTCAATTACAAATCTTTCTCCTGAGGTATAACAGAGGAATGGGATGACATGAAACTCAGCTGGAACAGTGGGCACTCTTTGTCAAGGCTGAGGGATACAGGCATAGTAGGTCCCTGAGCTAAATAAGGAGATGAAGATATAAGGCCCCACTGAGAGCACTGGAAGGAGGAGTTGGGACACACAAGTGAAACATGAGGCAAAATATATAGTAGACCTGAAGTGTTTTGGCTGAAGTGTGCATCAAAAACTACTAAAATGAAGAATCAATCTCATTTACATGATAACAGGTTGGATTCTTACCAAATCATTTGTTTAAAAAACCAGAATTTGAAACTGTTTCCCAACAAATGGCAATACATTAGAACAGACACCAAAGGACACTGGGTTACCTACATTCTCTGCTTTAAGAGGTGCAGGGGCCTTGCAGTAATAGGTCAAAAATCGAGCCACTTCCTCCCGTAAACTGGAAAATACACAAAAGCAAATATCGATTCAGATATTCTCCAAGAGGCTGGGATTCCAAACCAGATTCACAGATTAGGGAAATAAAGTCAGGGACAGTAAAGTTTGGTGAAAATAGCTAGAAAACAGGATAGCTCAGGCCCATGGAACAGACATGATTTTTACACCCAGCAGAGGTGTCACAGATAATGTCTATAATGGTGCATGCATTTCTGATGAGCTTTAATCTGGCACAGAAGAGAAGGATTAACATCCCCAAGTGTTCACTATGTTTCAAAGAATTGTTTGGAGTTACCCAATTTGTTAACGTATACAAGTGCTTTTAAAACCGTTTGCTTTAGAAAATTTGCATCTTCTCTCATGTAAAAGGATTTTTAACTGGATGAGCTGGTAGGAGAGCTAATGTAAAATTTTGCAAAGAAAAAGATGATTAAATGACCTAGAAAAGTTTTAACTAGAGAATGTAGCAGAAGAGGTTTGTATTCATCCATTCTGTTTACTAAACAAGTAGTCAAAAAGAGAAGTGTTACAGAAAAGACTTACAACAGATGTCCTTTCCAGTCAGGATACTGAAGCAGTGGAGGGTCGATCATATTCATATCAGCCTGTGTCAGCTGGGAGAAATGAGAAGAATCATTAAAAGCACAGTTACTGGTAAGGGAAACTTGGAGATAGGATCCATGTACAGGCACACACCTGCACAGACACTTGTGCAACTTCAACAGTTGTAAAACTGGTTTGGGAAAGCCACTGACCATCAACATTAACGCAGCTTGGAGAAGCAAGGACCAGCAAACTGATCTGTGATACCTTCAGGTTATATGAACTACAGGCTTCTGCTAATTATTGCAGCCAAAACTTCACTGCACAGAAATCTACAAAAAGGATGCAAAATAGGCGACACGCAATGCCCACAACCAAGGTGCCTGCAGAAGACTTTCTCAGCAAATGAAGCAACCCCAAGTGTGTTCTGCCCAAGCTCTGAGGACAACAGCTTTTGGCTGGAAAAATAAGTCCCAGTTGTGAAAGCTCAGGTCTAGACTGTCAGAAGGAGTTAGAAAGGAATTTGAATCAGAGTCAGATATGTATTTTCTTTAATAAACTTTCAATACATTAATTTTTCAATGAATTACAGCTTTATGTCTCGGTTCCAAGTTGCTGCAGCTTCTTTAGATTTATATTTCTGATCAGTTTTGGTAAGTGTTGAAGTGTAAGAGGAGCTTTCAAAAGACAGGAGAAAAGTGAAATTATCTTCTTAATAATTTTTCCCCGGGGCAGGCACTTTGTTCCTTATGAGAAGTTCATTCTGATCTCAAAGACAGATTGACCTGAACTGTGGAGGTCCTTTTTAATATTTATAAATAGATAAAGTGTGCACACTGCTTTTATTATTTTATTATTTTTTTTATTATTTCCAAGGTTATAAATATCAGGGTTTCACATAATCCAGTTCTGTGAAGTTGCAAGGGAAAGCACAGCATTGATACAGGCAGAGGGAACACTATAGATAAACAAAAAGGCAATAAACAACTATGATGTACAATGAACCTTCCAAATATTTAATGGCAACCAAATCTGTGAGCTAACACTAAAAACGGTAAAGGTGGGAGTGACACAAGTAGGTGATAGTGCAAGGGAGGAGGGAAATTCCACATGCAGTGTGAAAGTTTCGCACATGAAAAGAAAATCATAACATTTTCTATAGGTGATTTAATAACTGGTGCCAACCTCTGGAGTTTAAAGACACTGTCCTTATCCCATGCAGAATTATTATAGGATTAAAGTTTCATTATTCAGCTGTAGATGTTCTTGGAGCCTATGTAGCTCCAAGAACAGTGCCTCCTTACATCTCTTTCCTAAACTTATCTAGAGAATGAAACATCAAACATATCAGCAGATTTGGCCAAAAATGACTATGAATTAATAAGAGGAGAACCCCTAAAAGTAATGTGTTAAAGAGTAAGGAAACCAGATGGGCTTAAAGGAAGAGCATCTGAGATCTCACACCACAAAATATTCTCTAACTTAAGGGTCAGAAGTTGAAAACAGAAATTGGATACATTATTCAGTGGCAGCAGTAAGTATTTTTAATCCCAAACAGCAAAAAAATATTTGCCTACAATCCCAGCTGATGCTGCATTCAGTGAATCCATACTGTTACTCAAGGCTGTGAGGACTGAGAAGCTGGCAACAGTATCTTTGTTCTGCTTGTTGCCACAAGCATGAACACTATAGCTGACAAAATCTCAGCTCACTTTCATGGAAGGGCTAGTTAAGATGCAGCTGACTACTGTCTCCCTCTGCACTACTTACTGCAGACGTGGTGTTAGTTTAAAGGGGAAAGGACAGTGAAGGAAGGAAGGCACCACCTACACAGCCTAGAAGACACCTTTCCATGCAGGCAGCAGCTCTGCCTTACCTGTTCTTTCAGCTGGAAGGCGGAGTGGTGGGGTAGCATCCCCCGAGTCAGTGGAGTGGCAGGCAGAAATAAAACAGGGAACATTTTGAGGGTGGGAAGTGGTGGAATGGGAGAAACCATGAACTTCAAACTGCAGAGACTGACTGTCCAACCCTGAGCCACCTTCCCTCCCCGCATGTAACTACAGGTAGGAAAAAGTGCCACCTGCCTACCTCAAAGGGTGCCTGCCACCTGGGCAGTGATTTTAATGGAAATCTAGAAGCATTCCTCTGCAGCAGAGTTCTGTTGTTTCCTTTTGACTTTTTCTACTTTTTCATTTGTGCTATGTGTTCCACTCCTCTGCCTGACACAACTGAACAAAGCCAGCAGGTAGAAGCTGACCCAGTGATTTTGAGAGATTCCCCTGCTGCCACTCTTGCACATTTCAGGTGAGTTCAGAACTGGGTATCCAAGTTGTGTGACTTTATAATGGACAGATGTGAAGATCCTCAAAATTAAATAGAGTTCAAAACTAATTTCAAAACATCTGTATTAAATCATCTACTGTCATCAGGGGAAAAGAAAATTTATCTTATTTTCATCTAGTTTTCTGAAATAAGTCCATCCCCAGAGAGAAACCCATTATGAAGAGGAAAACACCCATGTTCCTCTCCTCCTGGAAAAATAAAATAAATAAATGTACAAGTAGTTGGATTCAAAAGTGACTTCCAACAAATTTAAAATTCACAATGAAAAACTTTACCAGAGAAACCTGAGTAACAGCAGTAACTCTAGGAAAGTGCAAGCTTTGAAGAGGAACTGCAAAACAAATTCTGTGTTTTATTTTGGAATAGAACTTACCCGCTTGGACATCAGGTCAAAGCAGAGCTTGTTCTCACTGGTGCCAAAGTTTATTATACCCTAGAAAAAGAAACAGTGTATTGTTTATATACACTTAAAACATGTGAGGACATCACCTTAGCTATCACTTCACTAAATTACCTCCAAAAAGCTTACCAAGGAAAAGTCAAAACACAGTTCACATAAACTTCACCATATATAACTCAAGACATGCATCTCTGTGTGTATGTTTCCATATATACTCCAAGCACTTGGCTTCTTAGTCAATAAACTGTCTGTAAATGAATGTGTACTAATGGTTTATACTTCTTTACAGAACATGTTTAACTTAATCTTGAATTCCCTCACTATTATACATACCTGAAAAAGAAACCCTAAAACAATTCTGAAAAAAACCAAGGTTTACCCTTCTGCAGCGGTTTTAAACAAGGTTTTGGATATATTTCTTTATCTTAAAAGCATTTGTTTATCACTAATTACTATTCCACTCTACTGATCTGCTCAGAAGCCATATAAACATGTAGTCATGACAAGTAGTTAAAATACCGAATTTTTCCCTCTGGAGAGATGACCCTACAGTTCCAGGTTTATGATTTGGCCATATATAGTATGGCATTAGATCCTGAAGAGTACAAATCTAGTAGCACATTTTCATTATTGTAAGAGTTTGGGTAAATACATTTTTAAGACGTGAAAGAAAATCTAAACAACTGTACACTTCTGATGTTATTAAAGTACAAGTCTAATTTTAGGTATTTCTTTAAAAAAACCACCTCCTACATAGACAACAGTTGGTAGAAGCAGCAGCCTGTACCTCATAATACACCTTGTAACAAAAACTTCCCTGTGTGTTTTCTAGTTTAACCATCTAGTTTTCACCGCCTCAACTCCATCAGGGCTAATAATAAGATATTTTAAAAGTTTCAAGTAGTTCAGTACGTGAATGAAGGATCTACTTAAAAGTAATCCACATATAAGTTGTTGTTTATATTTACTATACTTGTTACTCAGTAATAATTTGCCATGAAGTACTAACACTCAGCCTTTATGCCACAAGAGGGCTATGACGAGCTACTTAAAACTGAGCAGCTGAGTGTAAACGGGCAGAAAAGTGCTGAGTGTTATTAAAAGAAATTTAAAAAACCCAAAAAGCTACTACTTAGTAGTTCTCTTTCCTGCACCCATGACCTGCAATAATCAGATATAATCAGATAATCAGAGATGGTCCTCAGTGGGCAATAGAGGTGATGAGATGGAAGGAGGAACACGAGCTGTGTTCCAGCAGATTTCTTACATCTTTCAAGGTCTGCTACTGCTATTATCACCCTGGTAGAGAAGTCAGAGTGTGCAAACCTGAGCTGAACACAGCGTTCATCCTTGATACCTAGACGATCTGCAAAGCTACTTTTAATTTCTTTTCCTCAAACAAACAGTTTGACTCACCTTGTATTAGTGAGATCAAAAAAAACCCCACACCTTTAGCATATTTGTCAGCAAACCTCTAAGAAACTTTTATTTCCTAACAAGGAAGCCAGGAAAACACTTTGAGGCTTTTACTCACATTGGGGTTCTTGTCTTCATCATACTTGTCAGCGTGATAGGCTTTGTAACCTTCCTCAGAGGAGCCCTGAAAAATGCTGGCAAAGTTGCCGCGAGCAGAGAGGTAGGGGCTTCTCTGGAAGCCACTGGGGTTACAGAAGTCGTGCATATCAACCCTGCTCTTGGCAAGTGGCCGAACCCTCATCTCTTGCAGGTTGCCCCCTCTTCCTCCCATTCCCTCAATTTTGGACAGTGCCTGGCTGAAGTCCAAACCCCGAGGCGTGGCAACAGAGGAGGAGGAGCCACTATGACTCTGCTTTAGGATGCTGAGCATTTGAGCAAAGACATTGAACATGCGAAACTCATGTTCCCGCTCCAGTTCAAACCGGCGCTGCTCCAGTTGCATCCGACGCTCCTCCACGTCCAAATCTCGCTGAAATCGGCGTTCTTCCATCTGCAGAAAGCGCTCTTCCATGGCCCGCTGAGATGTCAGAGTCTTCAGCAGGAGATCATCGAGCGGGTCCCTCATGCGCTGGCCTTTCCGCTTTCTTCTCAGCCGATGCAAAGCAGAGAAGCCAGGCCGGGGAACAACATTCTGGATCCGTGATGAGTTTGCCATGTTTGGCTCACTGAAACCTGTGAATACACAAAAGGAAGAAAAAGTGCAGCAAGCAAAGTGGCATGGGCATGCTTTGCTGCCTTCCCCTGCCTGTCCTAAGAACACCCTTTGATCTACTGTAGGGTTTACAGAAAAAACAAAGTAAAACCTGTCAGGTACATCCTGAGGTTTGTAAACATTTTTTAAATTTTGTTTTTAACATCACACATTGGGCACACCATGATGTTGCTAGCCCCAGCCCCAGGCCCTTACATGGCCTCTGTACTAACCTGAATGATCATCAGTTCCCTCCACTAGGCTAACTATGCAAGCATCACAGCCAAGGGGACATACCATTTGTTCCTGACCTCAGACATTAACCTCACATTCGTTATCACCTCTTCTTCTCCAACAATTCATGGTCTTCCATCAGCCTGTCCTACACCGGTTTGAAATCCCCAGGATTCCCAGACTGTACCCTTCGTGGCAGCTAAGCAATGTCAACTGCACTTTCAGTGCAGGAGTCTCATCTCATGTAAACAAATACGCTGCTTCTGCCAGTGACTTTCAAAAACATCTTCTTTCCAAGTCCCACTGAATAGCTTAGAAAGTCAGGCAATGATTATTCCTGAGTATTCTTCACTGTCGAGTGGGCTAAAATATTAGATCTGGAATATATTTTAAAACAATGCAAGGACAGTTTCACCTGCAGGTTTATAGTGCAACCATGGCAGAAGAGGGTCTCCCAGTAAAATTCAGCATGAGGAGCGCAGACAGCTCTGGTTATGTTCAAAAGATACCAAAAAACTTGCAAATGGGTTTTTTTCAATAAGAAAATCTCACTAGCCCAGCTTATGGAGCCCTTTGGACTTCATACACAGTATTTAGCCTAGCTCAGTAATTCTAGACTATATTTACCTGCAGCAAGATACCTGCGTTTTGGGAATGGCCAGAAGACCATAAATTCAGATACCAGCCTTCTACTTCAAAGGTTTTTGGGATGTGGAAAAACAGGGCTCCAAATGTCACTGAGAAAACCAGGTGTCTATCTCTGCACCAGAAATAATCTTCTCTCTCTGGGAAAATGGGCAGAAACCTTATGCTGGAATGTAAAAGGCTATCCCTACCTGAAGGTGAAACACTGGTTTCAATGGGAATCTCCACCCTGGAGATGGGAGAGTCATTCTGGGCCCTCTCCAAGAAGGCTCTCTCCATCTCCTGTTCTTCAGGGGAGCCCTGCTGGTAAGACATGGCTTGTGGGGGCTCTGGGGTCAAGCTGTGGTCATCAGAGTTCACCTCCTCACATTTGATTTCCATCAGCTCAGGGTGCTGGGAGTGTCCAAAGGGCAGGGCCGAGGAGGCAAACTGGTGGTGGTAGCTCTCCACCATGCTGCCCTGCAGCACCTGCTGAGCCATCATGCTGCCACTCAGGGAGCCATAGGCCAAGGCCGGCCGGCTGGTCAGCACCCGGTCCATCACCTCGTAGAACTTCCACGTCCGCCCGCCCCGCGGGGTCTTGCTATTATCTTTGATCCGCCGGTACTCCAGCTTCATCTTCTTGATCTTCTCCCGGCACTGGTCGCCCGTCCGGTGGATGCCCTTCTCCCGCAGCACCTCGGCGATGCGGTTGAAGACGTGCTGGTTGCGCAAGCAGCTCTCCAGCTCTATCTGCACCGACTCGTCGGCCCAGAGCTGCAGCAGCTCCACCACCTCGGGGTCCGACCAGTTACTGCCGCGCTCGTACTTCTTCCCACGAAAATCCATCGCTCCCGGGGTCCCGCCCGCCGCTCGCCCCGGGCTGCGCACCTGCCCCTGCCCCGCCGGGAGGGGCTCTCGCACCTCAGCCCTCGAGGGCGCCCGGGCGGCCCGGCCTCCCCCAGCCCCTACCAGGCTGCAGAGCCTCGGGCACGGCTCGGCACGGCTCGGCACGGCACGGCACGGCTCAGCCCATCCGCTGGAGCCAGGCGGAGCGAGCTAGCGGGGAGCCGGGCCGGCATGTTCACATCCGGGGTGACGCACATGCGTGCAGCCTTATTCCGGGATAACTTTATCCCGTGCCAGGCGCTTGTCGCGCTCCCGGGGCCGGGCCGGGCTCCGAGCGGCGCCGTGGGGTTCCTCCCACCCTGCCTCTTTCCTTCCCTCCCAGCCTCCTGCCGTCCGTCCCTCCGCACGCCCCGGCCCGGGAGGAGGCAGCACCGGCGGGGCCGTGCCGCATCACCCCGTGCCGGGCCGTNCCGGGCTCCGGCCCCGGCGAGGCGGAGACCTCGAGAGACGGTGCTGCCGAATGCCGCCGGTGGAGCGGCCGGCCCCGCTCCCGCCGCGCCCCCGGGCCCGGGTCACCGGCGGCGGCTTTGCGGGGGGCGGGCCCCGCCTGGCGAGAGCTGCGGGGGCGCGGCGGCAGCTCCTGACAGCGGCTGTCCCCGCTGCCCCCGTGTCCCTCGGGCACTGCTCGGGGACACCCACGGGGACGGGGCACTGCCCGCGGCCCGTGGACACCAGCGAAGGACTTGTGCCTCCAGTCTGGCCGTCCGGAGCGACCAGGCATTATACCAGTTCGCTCCTTTGTTACACCCCACCGTCAATGAGCTGCGTGGTTCAAATCCTTCCAAGTACCCAGCCCGTCCTCTGCCACATCTCTTCGTGGCCTAAAGGACTGTAGAGAGCGAATGCAAGACTTCTTCCTTTTACTCTACAACACCAGGTCAAATTCCCTGCAGGGATCTGTAATTGCGGAACTCGACTTCACAGAGCTATCCTGCTGCATCAGCCATGGAGGTGGCCTCAAGCCACGCTGCAGGACAGAGCTAGCAGCACCATGCCACATCGGTTCGGAAATTTCAGTCCAGACCCCAGTCTGGCAGGATACGGACTGAGCCCTCAGGCAGCAAGTACAAACATAAACCAGTAATTAATGAGGAAACCAGGATGAATGGTAGTGCGTCCATATCCTGTATCTGGGGCCAGCATACAGGCGGCGAAGCACATATTAAGTTTGAGATTTTCCTCTTCTACCAAAGGATCTACTTCATAGCAGCACTAGGTTTTTTATCCAGCTGTTATTACCTTCACTCTGGATTTTAATAAATCATTCACGGCCTCTATGATTCCATTTCCCAGTCTGTGAAATGGAAACAAAAATCCCAATCTTTGCTGTATTTCGTGAAATACTTTGAATACCGTCTCGGGGCGGGGGGGGGGGGG
>VXAZ01004356.1:1173303-1235983 GCA_013399875.1 Gymnorhina tibicen | reverse complement strand
TATAAAAAAAAAAAAGAGGTAAAAAGACTTAGCAAAAAACCCCCCCAAAACCTAAAAATACTTGGCTTTAAAAATCACGCTACCTTTCTTAATAAATTACGACCAGAGAGTAGTTTGGATTTTTCTAGTGGTCTGCTGAAATAGCGTTTGTATTTCCACATGCCAATAAGATGTACTTTTACTTTCCTTGTTTTTTTTTTCATGGGAATGGCACTCTATGTTCTACAAGTACAAAATTATATAAGGGCTTTTACATAGATTATGTACTGGAGTACACAAAGACCAGGGCAACAATGAATAGAGCCATTGATGACAGAAGTTTAATAGTAAATATAAATAGATTAAAGGCAGCATGGAATAGTCTTTTTAAAAAGCTTTTCAAAGAAGCCTGAGAGCTTGGCTACAGCCTGTTATACCTGAGGGCCATAACTTAGCCAGGCAGCAGCAGAGCATTCTCAAAAGTAACTTGACATATATCCTGGCTTCAGAAAAAGCCACTGTTTCAAAATGCAAACATTAAAAGGAATGGAACCTAGATTCATTATATAAAACAATGTAATAAACCTTGAACTATTTTTCATGGTTCAGTTGTTTTCACCTTCTTATGCCTTGTAAAGTGGAAACCTGATTTTTAAAATGAAATTGAGACCTTCCATTGCAACCGTGTATCAGACAAGCATGGGGTTGAGCAGGAACATATCATGTGCTGTCATATTGCTGAGATACTTGTTTCACCTGCCAGTTCTTTGACCTGCTTTTCCAATTCAAATGGAAAAGAGGATTAAGAGGGGCTGTGTTTCCAAAGTGCAAGAAGTGGTGTTAAAATGTGCATAGAGCAATCCGCTGAAAATTGCAAAACCAAAAATAAAAACTTTATTTGCTGAAGTGTTTTGTACACCTGTTTAAGTGCCAAAAGTATAGGTGCCACCTAATTTGATGTATCCAAGACAGGCTAATTCTTTTACTATTCCTTTGTCAAAAAAGCCCTCTCTACCTTTCCTTTTCATGCAGCAAGCTCAGGAATGCAAACCAAATACTGTCATGGAGTTCCTTCCTTGTTTTCAGAGAATTTTATGCCTCAGTTTCATCTCAGCCGATGCCAGCCAAGTGCCTCAGTTACAGATCATTCCTTCCCTGCAAAGTGCATATCACAGCTCCATTTCTAACAAGCCATGACATGTGATCCTGAACATACCACCTCTAAAAAAATGGTATTAAGCTTCACTATTTCATTACTTTTAGCTTATTATAGGACTCCACAGCATTGATGCAACTAGTTGATAATCAGCTAAATCTCAGACAATAATGCTTGCTCTACACATTGCAGGCCATTGGAGCAGGGGACTGTGCTCCTCTCTCAGTGCCCATAAGCAACGATATTCAAAATAAACTTTTGTCAAATCTCTTCCTCAATGGCACGGTCACAGACAGCACTGAAACGAAAGCTCTAGAATTTCTGTTTGTTTCCAGCACATCTGCAAGCTGAGAGGAAGGAGCTCATTGAGCATCAGGCCTTCAGCTGGGAAATATGACAACCATCATGATGGTTTTGGTAGTGAACATTTTACAAAAGTAATGGAGGCCTTGCAACTCACTTCAGTGACAGATAGTAATAATAATAATTTTTTTGTAATTACAGAGAAAATAATATTAATATTACTATTAATAATAATAATAATAGTAATAATGATGCCTTAAAATTATAGATGCCTTCATGCTGCATAGAGGACGGCTCATACCAAGCAGCATTTGGGTTAGCATCTCCACTGTCATGCTGCTTCCTTCTCCTAAAGAATGCCCTTTGCATCCCCTCCTAGAGGAGAAGGCATTTGTCAGTTCCCACTGCTGACACTCCCTGAGCCAAGGCTTCGCACTGCAGGACCTCTCTGATCTTTTGGCTCCGTCCACCTTGGCAGTGCGGAGGAGCCGCGGTGGGCTGGATGTGTCCCTTCCAGGCAGGCGTGGCTGGCGCGGTGACAGGAGGAAGGTCCCTGCAGAGGGTGCTCCAGCCCCGGCTACCTTCCTCTGCCTGGCACAGCAGGTTTGCGTGGAAACCCACGGGCGGGAAGGAACATGTGGGGAACCCTGGCAGGCTGGGAACGTGTTAGCAAGAGATTTAACAGGAGGGCCAGTTTCCCAGCAGGTCTGTTTTCCAGAAGTTCATGGCTCTCCATGATTCAGTGTAAAGGGAAGTTTCTGATGCAGTCAAGTAAAACACAACTGTTTTCAAGAGCCTCCAGCACGGGAAAGGATGCTGGGTTGGCTCTTACAATGCCGTAGATCAGAGGAAGGTTTCTTCCCCAGGATGTGTAGTGGCTGCTGGCAGCACTTAAGTAAAGCCCAGAAGCACTGTGACCAAAACCACAACCACCTAACGCCCATTTATACACTGCCTTGGAACCAGACAAGTTGAGCAGACTGAGGCCCATTTCCTAAGAGGTGGCTATAGTAAAAATTCATTGCAATAATTGCAGTTTACAAATTAAAGTCCAAATCAACCATTGAGACAAAAACCTTCATGCATCTCTCTAGTTTGGTAGATAGTATAAATAAATATGATATTTTGCCATGTTATCAAACAAATGGGAACAAGTTAAAACTCTCGTATTCTGCTAGTTTCTCTGGATCTGAGCTACTGCTCTGGCCAGTGATGGTGCAGAGGAGCACCCCCGGGCACTCTCTGTTCTGCATCTGATTCCCCAGATTGCCAAGAGGCACTGAGCAGCTGAAGCCAAAAAGCAGCCTTTATTTTTAAATTCTTTAAAAACTGACCATTGTAGAGAAATGGAAAACACCCTTTCTGCTTCACAGACTTGCTAACTGTACAGCTTATTAGTAATATTCATTATCCCCTCAATTTCCTGCAAAACCCCTCAGGCCAAGCCATGAAAACAACAAAACGCTGACTGAAACGAAGCACCTTAACCAAAACTAAGGCAGGATCTCATACATACCAGGATCTTCCTTCCAAACTTATTACTAATTCTTCAATTTCTGTCTGTTTATTTGGAGATGAGTTTATTGTATCTCACTGGCTTTCGGAACCAGCAAGACCAAGCAGCCATTACAGATCCCTTCTCTTAGGCTTCTTATTGCATTGGCAGGCACATGAAGGGGTGGGGAATGTACAGTTGGCTTTGTTAAATTAAGGTATCACTCTAATAAGCAGCTGCAGCACATGGGCATGAGAGAAGAGAAGCAAAAGTTTCTGAGGGAGTCATATCCCAAACATGCCCAGAGGGTTATTTAAGGTACTTCACAGTAAAGCCCACAGAGGGCAGTAGGACAGTCTTCAAAAAGATTTTGTAAAGTGGAGCTGGACAAGGCAAACTGCAGAAGAAAAACAGCGTTTTTGGCTGTTCAGCTCCTAGACTTCCTGGGACTGATTCTTCTTCTTTTCCCCAAGTGTCAGTTTTGTATACAAATAAACAGTACATTGCATTTCCTGTGAAACTCTAAGCAGACCCACAGGACCTGTCCCACTGTGGCAGAGGGAGCTGTTGGAAGTGCTTTCCACCCTCGAAGTCAGTGTGACATCTACACAAACAACTAAGGAATAGTGGTTTTCACACTTTCTGTGCAAGTTGCTTTGATAAGAGCCAAGTCTGCTAACTCATCCCATGCAAATATTTAATAGTATTCCCTGGAGCAGGAAGTGGTGGTTGGACTGGGAGTGTTTCAAGAATTGGCTAACCCTGTGACTAACAACAAACAGAGATAAAGTGAATCTGAGTGTCTAAATTCATTTGCTAGAGCGATTCAAGAGAAGAAATGGATCCAGATTGCTATAAACCATTCTCTTCTTCAAGATATCTAAATTTCTGTAGATATAGCTGCCATAATATGATTTCTGTAATTTGTGACTGAATAAGTATTTATGTTACAGATGAAATGGCAGCAAATTTCAGGGCAGGAGCAGATTGCACTTCTGCTAAACTAACGAGCACACCACTAGGGAGTGACAGGGCCTGCGTTTTCTTCTTCAGGATGAAGTAACAGTGACTGATGCCGCAGGCAAGAAATGAAACCAAATATATCTATTAGGGCAAATAAATTTAACTTTTCATATGACATTGACATTTGTCATCCTATATGCAGAGAAAGCTCTTGCAGTGCTTCATGTTCTCCACTAAGGCTTGCCAGGCACTCAAGGCCAAGGCAAGGAAAGGCACCTCAGCACTTGCAGACTCACATGTACATTTAAGTTCCTTGCAGGGCTCATTGAAACCTTCCTTTTCTAAATACAGAGATTTTGCATTACCCTAGAGAAAGAAACCCTGAGAGGCTTCACCACAAAGGACATGGTGTGGCAAAGTGACCTCCTTTTGCAGTTTCTTCATAGTCACTGATAGTGGAAGAGGACTGCAAGGAAAAGTCATGTTCAAGGGAGTAGAGGTATAGAAGAGCTGCTGGCTCTGGCTAGAAAATGGGCCCTAGAAATTGCTTCCCTCTTGATATGTTGTTTATATTAGTCAGGCATGCATTTTTGTCTGGTTTCTTTATTTTTTGGCCATTGCTGCTTCTTGGGCTGACTCCGGTCTGGGAGTTCTTTGCAAATGTTTTCACCCTCTCTGCTGTCAGAAGACAATGTGGGTCATTTCAGAACCCACAGACACTGAGCCAAAAACCCCTCAGTCCCTTTTGTGGCCTCCAAACTCAGATTCACTGATCACTAAGGTAAACACAAGAAATAAAATTCCTCAAGTAACAACACAACAAAATCATGTATCACCCAGTTCTCTCCCTGTGTGTGGTTGGACTGTGCCCTTCAGTTGCCATGATTTTTTTTGTCTCTCTAGTTTTACATAAGACGTATTCAGGATCTGTTGCATTTGCCTTAAAAGAGAAAAGCCAGACTCAAGGAAGAGCAGGCTAACTGCCCTTATCTGATGCTAAAGATAGACACAGAGACCTCCATGTTTGGTCTCATACAATAAACAGCTGGAATTCAATTTCTATATAAAACCATGGGTGAGAATTCTTCTGTATTTTAATTTATAATAGTGAGGAGCTTCTACTGCTTTTGCCTGAGTTAACTACGTGAACTGAAACTGAGATCTCATTTCCAGTAGCATAGCTAAGAGCCAAGCAGGATACTTCTAATGTCCCCGAAAAGGATCTATTCATTCACACAGAGCCTTTTCTAGGGAGGAGTGGTGGTATCAGTGCAGTTCTTTGAGCCCACCCACTGCTACAGGCGTCCTTGATTTTCACAGGGCTCTGCCTGAGCCTGTGAGTTGCCTGAGTGCAACTCAGTCCTGCCAGAGCCCTACAGCTTTTCTGCTCTAGCCTCACTGCCCTCACAGCAGATCGTCCTCACCCTGGCCTTCTTTTCTGCTCTGCCAGGCCTGAGAGTAACAAATGGTCATAACACTTACTGGCAGCCTTGTGTCTGAGGCTGAGCCACAAAACTTGTAACTGCTTGCCTTGATCAGAGGGCTACAAAGACAGCATCGATGTATCCATCCAGCTCAGCTGTGCTCAGTTTCTGCCTTCCTGAGCCAAATATAATCCCCAAAAAGGGATGGTCCCCTCACATATTGTCATGCTTTCTTAGCAACTGCTACTACATACTCTTTTATTCTTTTTTATCTTTTTAAGCTTTTCTTTGCAGTTGGTTCATGAGAGATAGAGACCTTTCTATTCTCCTTCCCTCATTCTCCCCATCTTGTGCAAGAGCTTCAATGATGTTGTCCTTAAAAAGTCAGCAATTGCTCCAGGAGCGTTATTGTCCTTGTGTAATTACCAGTACCTCGGGGAACAGCCTGAGACCCTGTGGGTCAACACTGGCCCAGTGTAATGGCAACTTCCTGAGCTGTACAACTCTTTGGCGTCTCATCCCTCTACGCTATCATTATCTGAACTTGATGTGGCCCAAAAATGAAGTCCCATTTTTAAATACTATTTTAATGCAAACTTCCTGAGAGCAGGCTGGGGAAACCATCACTGTCCGGCTGTGCAAGCGAGTGAATGAGAGGGAGGTTTTTGAGCTGCCTGAAATGAATTTTTAAGTAAGGCCAGCAGTAATTTTATGCTAGTATTTAAATTAAAACAACCACACTGGATTGATTGCTGTCCAGAAAGAAGAGATAACCAGAAGTCAGATTAGCACAAGGTTTTGATAGCTATAAGTAGATATTTGCCAATGCTACTAACAGTCTATCTTCCCTTCAAAATAGTGCATGGATGAAAAAAATTAGCCAGGAAAAGAAACGTGGAAGTGGTTGGGATGGAAGTCAAGTCTCCCAAGAGTGGAAATCCCTCTAATTTCTCACATGGATCCAGAATGAGAACTTGAAATCCCTTTAAAACCAGTGGCCCCCACTCCCCCTTAAACGGAAGCTGGGGAGAAGATCCTCTTGTTCCAACAGTTGCACAACCTGTCATTGGTATTTGGAGACCAAAATAAGACAGAAACAGTCAACACAAGTG
The DNA here is from genome assembly GCA_013399875.1 of Gymnorhina tibicen. Classification (NCBI taxonomy): domain Eukaryota; kingdom Metazoa; phylum Chordata; class Aves; order Passeriformes; family Artamidae; genus Gymnorhina; species Gymnorhina tibicen. The sequence goes on along the minus strand of VXAZ01004356.1, from coordinate 1,229,551 downwards.
CACAGATGGTGCTGCTACCTTTGTTTCTAAACAGGCTTACAAACACCTCTTTTCTTACTGAGTGATTTCTCCTGGCCTTGGCACAGACTGGCAGGGACACTGTCTGGTCTGTTCCACAGTAAGACTACCAATAGCTTAAGACTGAAAAAGAAACTTGTTTGCCCCAAGTCTTCTCTGGTTTGCACAGCTATCCTATCTGGGTTCTCTGTTCTCTTGTTATTTACACCTCTACCTGTGGCAGCACTACCATGACAATTCCTGGAAGATGCAAAGTTTTTGAAATCTCACTTAAAAGACTCCCAAACTCTCCTAAGCAACTTATTCAGTGCTTTTCTATTTTGGAATGAGAAGGGCTTTCTAGAGGCTAACCCTTATCTCTCCTGCTACAATGTAAGTTGTAAGGGAGAGTTCTTATCCTATCTAGCACAGACTCAGAAAATTGCTTTTCTTCTTTCTTTCACAAGCTGAGAGGTTAGTGTACAAACTGAAAAAAATGTAGAGAATATTTTCTCTAGACATCTGATTGTTTTTGTTTTTCTTGTCTCAACTCTCTTAAACCAATCTGCGGCTTTTGTGAAATCTGCAGTCCTCAGGCATAACACTCAGTCCAAAAACCCACCAGTGCCAAGCAGAGAAAGGAGGCTGTTTCAGAGACTATATTCATGTCTGTTTGTCCCAGGATAAGGATGGTCTCTTAACAGTAGCAAAGCATTTGAAATATTCATTTCGTGATCCCTTAAAACCACTAAAACATTCTTGCTGTCCTGCAAGCTGTTACCTACCTTGTATTTGTGCAGTGGATTATTCATTCCTATTTTGTACCTCCCCACATTGAATATGATTTCATTTGGTCCTCCAGCACCTGAAGACCCCTTTGAATTCTGACCCTGTTCTCCCATGTGCTTGCATGCCCATCAGCATGACACTACCATCACATTTGATAAGCGTTATCTCTGTTGCACCTATGAAGCCATTAATGACAAGAGTCCCCTCATTGCTCCCTCCCATTTGATGCAAAGCTCCAAGGAATGTTCGGTGAATAAGCTTTTCCATGGGACAGTGACTCAAATTCCTGGAGTTTCACATGGGATCTGAGTCCATAGCTGCCTTATAGTATCATGTGAAGAAACATTGAAAACCTTAGCCAAGTCAGAATATAGAACATGTCCTTTCTCTTCCCTGGTTGGTTCCTCTGTCAGAAAGCAGAGGGCAGGTGGCTCTGATAGGATTTCTTCTTGACAGGCCTGTGTGCCTGCGACTTACCACTTTGTTATCTTCTATAGGCTTATGCACACCTCATTTGTCCCACTTTTTCCAGAAACTGCCACTGGGGTGACTACTACCTAGTTTGTTTCACTTCCTTTTCTCCTTTCTTCAAAGCTATCACTACATGCACTCTTTTCTTACACTTTGGGATCTCACTGCTTTCCTGTGATAGCTCAGAAATATTTCCTAATATTTCTCAGCCAGTTCCCTTAATACTGGACTTCATCAAGGGTGCATGAAGATGTATCTAAGCAGTTCCTGAACAATCCTAGGATTGTGAGTGGTGCTACACAAAGCCAGCTCCAATCTTTCAGAGGCCCATTCCCTCTGACACTGATCGTGAGCCAACCCAGTCCTCAAAGCACAACAATTCATACGTGCGTGCAATGTTGAGCCTGACCTCATTATCTCTGCCAGACCCCACTGTTTCTTCTCACTAGTGTGCATTACAGGGTTGCACACCCACCCAGGAGACTGCCACAAAACTATTTAGATCTGCTGGTCCTGAGTTTGGTTTGGTTTAACATGAAACTTCTCCACCCCAATATCTAGTGTATTCTCCCCTACCAGCTTAACAATGGTGAGTTGACTAACACTCATCCCACTACAGTGGTCCAGTTCCAAAAAAGTTGGCAGATGGAAATAATTGCTCTTAAAAATACAGCTGGTGGTCACCCCAGTCTTGTTTTCTACTACCGAATAGGTAAATGCCTTGTGTGTTTATGACTGCAACATTACAACACAGTCATACAACTTTTTTCCACTTTACCTTTAAGAAAGAGAGGCACAGTGCAATTCAGTGACTTGTCACAGGTCAAAAGAAGTACCAACCAAAGATTCTTCTTGCGGAGTAGTACCAACCAAAGATGCTGGATGTCTTCTCAGAGTTCAATGCCCCATGAGAACAACAGTTTCATTTATCCAAACTAGAATGCCCCAGAAATTAACTACACCCATTGTCTAAAGCGAACAAAAATAATTCCCACTGCCCTCACAGCAGAACAAAACACAATTGGAGTAAGATAGTAATAGATTGCTCTTACCTGTAGACTTTACTGGAAAAGAAATAGACTGACAGTCAGTCAGATTTTGCCTTATGATCCCAGGTACAGCTGCAGTTATAACTCTGGAAAAAAAGCTGAGGAAGTGCTCTCTTTGGTGTTTATTTACTTTGTCAGGTACATCAGATTGCATCAAGGAGCTCCCAGAAAAGCATGTGTGAGAATCACACCCCCCTTTGCAAGGTTTTCCCAATCAGAGGCCATGTCCTCGTGTCCTTGGTTTGAGTCACGTGGCTTCCTCGCAGTATTTAAAGAGCAGAATGTGTGCTGGTTATCAATCATCAGGTGTGTGCCTTCTGGGGTGGAAGGGAACATTCAGAATTCACAGCTATTGCTAGAAACTTTTGAAAATCTGATTCTTTGGAGGCTGACAGGTGTTTTATTACATTAAGGAAAAGAACAGTTTGTTTTGCAGTTTCTGGCAAACCTTTTCTTCGAAAACTCAGTCTTAGTTTGAACTGTGCTATGTTCAAATCATTTTAACAGTATGATGTTTACTAAGCTGTTTTTAAACAATTATTCATTCTAGGGAACTTCATAAAAGGTTCTAGAAACATGTAAAAAAATACTTCTAGGTCTACAAATGACAGGCTGTTCATCTACTCATTGGTTGAGACATCAATAACAATCAGATGTTGGTCACTTGAAGAATGCCAATGCTTACTGTTTTTCAGCCTCTAACTTCAGAATTGCGAAGAGGGTTTCTGCAGAGATCATCACCTAACCCAAGACTGTCACAGCAAATCCCCACCCTGGAGCCTGAGGGAATACTTGAGACCCCTCTTTCCAAAGCTAATAAAGCTCTGACAAGCTGAGGCCCAGCACCCTTTGCAGGTGTGTGTCTCAAGCCTACTGAAAGCCAGTCTCTGCTGCTGACATGTTGAGGTCACTTTCCAAATGTGATACACTGTGGGAGCAAAAGAATTTCCACTGGTTTAGTAAGCTGTTTCTTAAAATAGCAGGTAAGTGCAATGGCAGTGAACTGAGTCAGGGTATTCATACCCTGAGTGCAGCCAGAAAGGGCATGTCATGTTCAGTCAACAAAGGAAGCTTTCCCCTTGCGACTTGCCACCGTTGCACAGCTTAAAACTGATGGGTGACTACAAGAGATGAAAGAAATTTTTTCAGTTTCTATTTAAGCCTTCAATGCATCTGGCAAGACTTCAAAAAGGAACTGCTTTTGTGCCATGGGAGTTGTGCAGTGGAAACTGAGCTGGGCCAGTTCCACCCAAATCTTCCCTCCAGACTACTGGAACATGTCCAGGACCATCAACACCCTCACTGACAGAAGGAAGGAAATAGAGTTCACCAGTATTAAAGATGTGAGCTGCTTGGCTTGAATTTGAGTCAGATGTCTATAACCCAGACTTCCAAGGCTGTAGTCGCAGCCTTCACTCTTTGTAAATCAAGAACAGGTGGGAGAGAGGGAACATGATCTCACCTGCAGTACTGTCAAAGACTTACAAAGAAGAGTCTTCACATCATTTTCCCAATTTCTCAGCCTTTCAGTATGTCCTGTTATATGACTGTACACTCCTTGAGTATCCTCACCCTTAAAAGATTTTGATTTAACTGAACCCAAATTTGAGGCTACCCCAAAGTTATCTTACTGATCACATTTAGTTCATGTGCTTTCACCACTTCTCCTCTGCAGGTTTGGCTTCACTGCAACTGAATTGGATAATTATGAAGGAAGACACACATAAATGTTCAATTTGAAATGTGTGCATTATTGCCATCTTTCTTCTCCCTTCTTTCCTGTTTTTCAATTTGAGTGAAGCTGCTTTCATTCAGAAGTGACCAAAATTACAGAAACATTTATGAAGGAAATTAGTTACATTTCGAGTGAGTTATTTAGGAATGATGAATACCTCACAGAAAAACCATTAAGTCTGTTGTTAGCCCAGAGGTCATAACTCAAGCAGGCTGTTTGTCTCACAAGGGAACTTGCATTTTTTCCAGTTAGAAGCAAGAAATATTTTGGCAAGCAGAGGCAGCATACATTGAAATGTGTTCTGCCTGTACCTGGGCTGCTTCATTCTGATGGGATTTCATTCATTCTACCTCCATTAAATTCCTTAAACTTCACTAAATTCAAATACACAAAATGAGAGAAATTAGAGTATAGTTATGTTCAGAAAGACATCACAAATTTCCAAACCAGCTCCCCTCATTAGCATACTTCGAACTTCCTAGTCTACAAACAGAAAGATACCTCTCTCAGAAAGTACCAGAGTCTGTTAAAGCTAATATTAATCTGCTTTAATAGCAGCAGCTAGTTTTAAACCACTCCACATTTCATCTGCATTACTAACCTTTGACGCAGGGACTTTGCTAAATGGCAGTGGCCACTTGGCACCCCAGAGGCAATGTTGTCTATCACTTACATATCTCCAGGAGTGGAAGGCATAGGATTAGAAGACCTCCTGTGCCCAAGCAGGTGTCACCTTAGCTGTGTTGTTTCACCAGGCACTCTCTTGTGCTCCAAACCACTGGGGGAAGAGCAAGATTATTGCTGTCTCACTTCCAAACCCAAGTGCAAGCCACATGCCTGTCCCACGTGGAGAATGTGCCAGATGCTCACAAGTGATGCTGGGGAAAAGGCACAGCTGATCCACTGATTAAGTGGTCGGTCAAGGTCTGGCTTCCAGTCTAAAACAAATCATAGTTATTTACAGAACAATTTGCAAGAAGGGAGGAAGAAAAGAACTTTTATTTACAGCTTTCATTGATTTTTTTTCTGTATCAGGTGCTCAGCTAAAAGAAAAATATGTATATTAATAGACAAAAAAATGTGTAATTTCTTGATATCTGTGTATCCCTATTCCAATAAATAAAATTAGAAATTAAACCAGCATCTATTTTCCATCAAAATATTGAGTTAGAAAACATTCAAAAATTATTTAAATATTAATAAATAAACGCCGATCTACATAAAGCTGGGGCGTTAAGTAAAAAAGCAACCACAAGATTGATAGAAAAATCCAGACTGTGGCAATGCAGTGCTGGTTCACTTCTCCCATTTGCAGTCAGTCAAGTCTTTGCCTTAGCTCTTCCCTCCCTCTCTTTCCTCCCTCTTATCCATTGGGAATATTTATTTGCATGTGACCAGGCTTCAGATGTTTCCCATAAACGGAGGAGCTGAGAGTACATTGGTGTGCCTGGGCTGGTACAAAGATACTGCACATCTGTGTAACCTGTAGCCCAGTTTCAACACTTGACTGTAGCCCAGAAACAAACCCAAGGGCAGTGCTTGGTGTTGTTGAGTATATCTTGGGCAGAGGCTGCAGGCAGGTGTGCAGTGTTTGTATTCCTCCTCCCAAACCACTTCAAGGCCGTGTGCCAGCTTACAGGCAACTGATTAAATACAGTGTTGCTCTTACTTGATTAGAGAAGCTCTAAAAACCTTTACCGTGGGCAGGAGGCAACTGGAAGATGCAGCATACTCCAGTCACTAGACCACAGAGCAAGCACAGACGGGCAGCCGGTCTTTGTCTCTCTCACTCATCTGGAAGTGAAGGCTCCTCCACTTTGAGTTACTCCAGCATCACTGAGGATAAACTGGATATCTTTCTCCAGAATCCCAGTTGCTTTCCATTTCCTCTAGTGCCTTCACATCCAGGCCATGTGGCAGTAGAGGAAAAAGAACTGCTTTCATGGACATGTCCAATTTGAAGGCTTGATTCATACAAGTACTAAAGTCCAAACAAGATACTCCAAACCTCTGGTACTTTTTTCAGCCTTTGTGCTCTGGTTCACAGTCTCTGTCAAAATTAGCTGAACAGTATAAGCAAGGCAGACAGTCCCATCTGTATTGTTTACTTTTCTGCTGAACTTCACCACTCCTATGGGTGTTGATAACCTTTGGCAAACTTCTGCACCAACTTCTATGAGAAGTTTAGAAATTCCAGAAACCATTGCAGACAAAGTTGCTGGTGCCAGGTTCAGCACTCATAGCAGTAGGTCGTATTTGTGTCAGCAAAGTTGAGCAGTACAGTGCCTGTGCTCCAAACAAAGCATGCTTATCCATAATTCCTCTCCATGTTTGTAGAAAGTACTGAAAGATTAAAAGAGGAATGAGAGGAAACAGCATAAAGATGCTGATCTTCAGTGAAAGAAGCTGATCTGTGCTAGGAGGGGTCTGGGATCCTACAGAATTAAGTCACCAGCACACAGATATTTCAGTGGTCTGGGGTTAGAAGTGAGTTGAGTATGGTGGTGCTTTACCTGATATCAGACTTAAATGAGATGCTATGTTGATTACAATGATTCATAGTTTAAGTATAAACATCTCCTAATCTGATCCAAGACTTTTCATAGAAATGGTGTGGTATTTCTTTTTCTGCACATACTAAATTGTATCATTTTATTCTGAGGGATATTTAGATCTTTTTGGTGACACAGATTTGTTGCTTTCTCCTAAATATTTAGCTGTGCAAGCTTATGCTGTTGAGGTCTGGAATGTCTCAAGATGGAAGAGGGAAATGAGACTGCCTGGAGCTGAGCCCAGCATTTTTCTGGCAAATGTGCATCAATAAAACAAAACATTTACACACATAAATAAGAGATCATCGGGAAAGAGGAGGGGGGAACCCAAATATCTGTCCCATTGTGTCCAGCTTTAACTTAAACACAAATGTTAGAGATGGGAGGAAGGGGGCAGAGGAAGAAGATAACACGATAGAAAGAAAAGAATGTGAAAAAGCTGTATTCCAGCACAGTCTAAAACTTTCCAGGGAGAGAAATGGGGATAAGCAGGTAACACTGTGTGGCCCTTTACAGGAAGTCTTCCACCCATAGGAATTCTATTCATTTCTCCATGACCATGTCTCATTGCTCTTTTTTCCCACCGTTGTCTGATTCTGGATTCACAGGTCCTCTCTACAGTTAACCACAGCAAATATTTTGAGCACAAGTCACTTTGCATCTCACAGAGTATTGGAAAAGAAACCTAAGAGAGACCTACCAAGGGAACCTCTAGAGCTAATAATTTATTTTAATAACAAAACAATCTCTTTTAAACTAGCATGTGTAAGGTAAGTGGAAAAGGATGCAATCTTTCATCTACAGATCAGAAGGCAATGAACTCCATCTCTCCTTCAAACTTCACTTTCTGATGTGATCCGTGAGACAGAAGCTGTGGTGGTTTCTGTCTGGAACAGAACTGTCCCAGGGAACATGATTGAGACATGCCACTAAACAACACCAGGTGAGAGCTTGATTGCTATGACCTCAAGAAAGAGTCAAGAAGGTGACAGAAGCAAAAAGATCATCTTACATTCCAGGGCTGCCTTAAGATAACAAGGTTTTCATGGACTTTGAGTCAATCTGTTGTGCTCCTTCAGGGAATTTTAGCTTTAACTTACTTTCCATGAAACCAAAACGTCACTGTAGTCTTATTCTTTCTAGAAAGCAGGAATGTCTGTGAGTTACTCTCAGAGAGGCATAAACAGGTTTCCCTAAAATTAGGTGATATTGGCATATGAATGCTCATCCAGATAATTTCAAAATACCCATTTCAGCAAAAACGCAGCAGGTGGAAATCTGACATAAGCAGTCATTTTTGGCATAGAAGTATCTGAACTACGAAGCACATCTTTTACCCCTGACAAGGGGAAGCCTCCTGCCTGACTTCTCTGAAGCAGCTGAATTTCTGGGGCCACAGCCTCACTTTTTCAGTAGAGACAGCCTCACATTCCAAGTCAATCAGAGAGGCTACCTCTGTTCACTGCTGAATTTGAATTAACAAAAGGCTGTTTCTATTCATCGTTGTTCAATGACTCTGGAATTTTTAAAGAATAGAACAAATTGCAGTGGCCAAATTTCTGCATTCAAAACAAACTAGCACCAAGAAGGGGATAATTAGTCAGATGAATTAGTCTATGGAGAGGGAGTCAATCTGGGAAGCATGTGTTTAAGAGAGCAATCACAGAGCTCTAGAGATGGGCTCATGGATGGGTTTTCCAGGGACTGGGGAAATTACTGAGGCAGCCAGACCAGTAACAGCTGCTGTAACAAAAGCACAGACTAGATGCCAGGCCCTGTGAGCTCAGGAGGAAATACAAATGAGGATGCGACGCTGAACGCGTGAGGCGCTGACGTTAACAGTGTTGCACCAGGAATGCTCTTGGCCCCTGCGCAAACCTAGCTCCACCAGAACTCGCCCTGCAAATTCCGTGTGACTCCCATCCAAACCCTCCGCCCTTTGAAGCCACTGGACCCCTTTCGTGTTTGTCTGTTGAGAACACGAGGGGTTGAAAGCCTGTTTTCCACTTTGCATCCCACTGCACAGCGTACGGCGTCTGCAGCAATTAAACCCAAATGGCTGAGGCTGCATTGATCCCAGATGGGGAGCGAAACCCAGCCTGGAATCAGGCAACGTGCTCGTGGTTCATGGTTTCGTTGCAAGCTGTAGTGAAGGCCAGGTCTGCTCAGGTTCACAAATCCTTTGTCAAACCAGGTTATGCTTTGATCACATCTGACTGTTCTGAGAGGAAAAAATGTGCAGTGTGGAGAGATCCAGAGCTGGTTTGTTGTTCTTTTTTCTCAGAAAAAACCTGCTCTGTGTGTGAGAGCTCAGTAAATATCCAGGCAGCTCAGGGCAGCCACAGTTGCTGGGAATTTCACTCCCATTTCTGTGGGTGGGCTGGGTTGTGAGCCAGGCTCTGAGCTGGAATTTCAGGCCATAATTTGGACAGGCACCTGAAAATTTTGATCTCAGTAAGAATGAGCAAGCAGAACTTGCCCAAAGCCCCTTTCCAGACACAACTGTGTTGGAGTAATATCAAAGCCCTATATGAGGGTTTGAACTTGGCAAGCTCAGCCTCATCTCTGAGACCTGCCCAGTCTGGGGTACCCCTTCTGGAAGCACAGCCTCTCCTCTAAGACTTTTAGCTTTCTAGATCCTGGTAAATATTGTAGAAGCTGATACACCATGTACAGTTTCACACCTCTGTGTCAGATCCCTGAAGACAACACGCACAGAAGAACAGATATTTTTCAAACCTACAGCAGTAACAAACACCTGAGCATTTTGTGTTTTCAGAGGAGGTCTGAGCCAGTGGAGGTTCTGGCAAGCGGGAGCAGCTCTACGCCTGTTCCGNAGCCAGTGGAGGTTCTGGCAAGCGATGCCTGTTCCATGTAGCACATCACACCGAGTCACAAGGGATGTTTTCTCTGCAGAGACTCCGGGTTTCAACAGGTCCATTGCACATATGGCCCCATGGAGCATATCACAGTACAAACAGGGAGCAGATGCAGCCTCAGTGAGACCATATAGCCCATGAGTCGTTTCCAGCTGTGAGTCTACACAGAGCCAAAGAGGAAGCCATGACAGCTGCTGTCCCTGGGGGACCTGCCAGACCCCCAGGCATCACCTGCAAATCTGGGAAGAGCTCAGCCAGCTCTGATCACCCCCCTCATCACTCCTCTTTTACTTTTAGCTAAACCGGTGGGAAAAGTTTTCCCTTTTCTACTCTATTCTTCATAAACCAGCCTGTCTTCTGTTCAACTTCTACTCTCCTTCCCTTCTCCTTTGGTTTGGATTTCACCTATGTGTTTCTCATGGTTTAGGAATGCTACTCCCCAATTCAGTGTCCCCACTGAGACTCTCTCAACATGCCACTCTCTTGCTCCCCCTTCCCCTCCCTCTTCCCACTTTGGCGGGATGGAGTTGAGAATTGGGAAACAAAATATGAAGATCATGGGTTGAGATAAGAACGATTTACTGGAAACAGCAATGACATAAGAAAAAAACACTAACAGCAACAATGTTAATTACAAAAGTATACAAAAGAGGGGGTGATTCACGTGCAAAAATGCTCACCACAGACCCCAAGACAATGAAAAATGGTGGACAACTTATCCTCCCCCTCCCCACCACATTTTTTCAGACAGAAGCCACGCCCTTCTTTTACTAACCCAGAGTCCCTTTACTCTACCCTCAACAACTATGAGAGGTGATATAGATTAACATCTGTGTTGTGGCCAAAACTAGCTCAGAGATGCTACTCCCTCACAGAAAATATCAGTGAGTGCATGCACATTCCTGGGATAATGTTCAAGGGCAATTCTTATTCACCACCCATGCACCTCAGCTTAAAAACCAAGGCTCATTCCATCTGAAATACAGCCTTTGCACTCAACAATTTCTACTGCAAATAACAATCTGGGAGATCCTATGGGTTATATAGGCTGCCAGAGAGAATGTTCTCACAGATTATGCAGCTTGGTAAAGCTAGTATTTGCAAAAGGAAAAGCTACAGGCCTTCCAAGTCCACTAGACTCAAGGGATTCATCCTTACTCCCAAAGGATTAGCTATTATAAGGATTAAAAGCTACAGAAATAGAACATAAGGAAAGTGGAGGGAAAAAAAAGGTGGGGCAGGCATATTTCTGACCTACTCTATCATCTAATAATTTTGAGAGTTAAAACGTTGAAGTTTCTGATAATCATTTGTTAGTTTTTTATTGTTATATGCTTTCTCAAAATATTTGAATGTACTCTACCATTTTCACCCACACTTTCAAGGGTTACAGAAATAGAAGGGTCTACATACAGAGTGATATCACAGCCAGCACGGAAAAAATCTCTGCAGTGTGGGAAGATTGAACTGAAATAAAAAAAAAAAAAGTTACTAACTGAAGAAAAAGGAGCTGAACTTCTTTTGCCATGAGAAAAGGAACAGAGGAAAAGGGATAAAGGAAGGAAAGAAAGTAGGACAGAGCTCACTGGGGAACACAGTAACCAACCTGACTCACCAGTACTCTGGCACAAATGCAGTGGGGGTCCGCGACCTGATTTGGTATCCCCGGGGGTCTCTTGCCCTAGATCTGTCAGGGTCAAAGCCCTCCTCAGCTAAACATGAAGAAGACAAGTCTGTGGTAGTGGGGGGGAAGCTATTCTGCGAGAGTTTTTTTGACAGAATCTGAGAAAATATATCCTGCCCTGAAGGACAGAAGGGACAGTCCTTCTGGATGAGATCTGTGGGCGATGTTCTTCAGGTACTTTCACTCAGCTGTGTGTAGCACGTTACTAGTAAGACATTATCAAAGTGCGAATTCAGAGAGGAGAAACAAACTCTAGCCAGACTCTCAGAACGGAGCTGTATCTGCCATTTTGCTGAGAGACAAAACAGATATGATCATAAGTCTGCAAATATGGCAAAAAGAAGCAGATGATTTTTTTTTATGCATGTGAAAAGGACTTAACCAGAAAAAAAAAGAAAGATGTGAGTAGGGAAAAGGTAATATAATACAGTAGGTCTGAAAGCTTCAGTACTAGAGTATTTTTCAAGTCAGACTGGCCAAGATACTAAGAAATCCTGAAGAGGGACTGGGTTTGTTTTAGCAGAACGGACAGGAGGGAAAAGAAATTATGTGTGATGCTGGGAAATCAGAATAAATTAGGTTGAAAAAGAGCTCTGAGATCATTGAGTCTGACCTTCGACCAATCACCACCTTCTCAACTAGATCATGGCACTAAACACCACATCCAGCCTTTTCCTGAGCACCTCCAGGGACAGTGACTGCACCACATCCTTGGGCAGTCCATTCCAGTGTTTAACAACCCTTTCTCTGAAGAAATTCCTCCTGATGGCCAATCTGAACCTTCCCTGGAGCAGCTTGAGACTATGTCCTCTTGTCTCTTTGCTAGCTGCACCCAAAGCCTTTCCCTCATTCACTGGACAGGTCACTTGGTCGTAAAAGTCAATCAGGTTGGTCAAGCAGGACTGCCTTTGTTGAACCCATGCTGGATGGGCCTGATCCCTTGGTTGTCCTGTATGTGCCATATAAACAGATCAAAACGATCTGTTCCATAACCTTCTCATGCACCAAGGTGAGGCTGACAGGCCTGTAGTTCCCTGGATCTTCCTTCTGGCCCAGCTTGTGGATGGGCATCACACTGGCCAACCTCCAATCATCTGGGCCCTCCCCGGTTAGCCAGGACTGTTAATAAATGATGGAAAGTGGCTTAGCGAGCTCTTCTGCTGCTCCCTCAGTACCCTTGGATGAATCACATCCAGTCCCATACACTTGTGAGCATCTAAGCGGCTCAGCAGGTCACCAACCACCTCCTGGACTGCAGGAGGTCTGTTCTGCTCCCTGTCACCATCTACCAGCTCAGGGAGCCAGTTGCCCTGAGGATAACCACTCTGAAAGACTGAGGCATTAAGTACCTCAGCCTGTTCCTCATCCTTGCTGTTTCCTCCTGCCTTCCATCCAATGAAGAATGTAGATTTTCCTTGGCCCTCCTTTTGTGGTTAATATACTTATAAAAACACTTCTTATTATAATCTTTCACACTCTTTATTATCATCTAGCTGAGCTTTTGCCTTTCTAATTTTCTTTCTGCATGACCTAATGGCATCCTTGTACTTTTCCTGAGAAATCACAGAGATCCATTTTTGATGTGTGGTGAAAGAGTGTCAGGTCCTTGGGTACTTTCAAAGACCTAAAGGCTTTTTCTGGAGTACTCAGCTCTGGTGGTCTGTGGAAGTTATTCCATTTCCTGAGTGAGGATTTCTTGGAAAAGGAAATGTGAAGAAGGACTCTGCATCTAACTCCCTGCTCTCCAAAATCTTCACATTTCCACAAGAGACACGGTATTTCTTAGTTGCCCACTGAATGCCACCTCTCCACCCTACTCCATGCTAGCCATCAGCCTGGAGCTCACAGAAGTTACTAAATCACTCAAGTGCTTAAGTAACACAAAAAGACATGCAACAGAGGAAAGGTTACCTGAAGACAGCTTTCATCACCAGCTCTGTTTACCTGTCCAGCGCTTCTTCCTGTACTTCACTCCCCTGACTGAACCTTGACCCGAAACAACCTGTGTGTTTTTTAAAAACCTTCCACCCAAATGAACAAGAAATCCTGCTGATTTCAGCATGAAGGAAGAAACCACTTAATGTAAGCAATAATAATGGAATCAGGCCCTAAAAGTTTAGATTAAGCTACGGAAAATTGCACTAGTGACTCATTCTGCCTGGTGACTCCTCATTTAGGATGCTGAGACATACAGCTCTGCTTAGAGATGATCTTTGTATGTGAGGGTACAAAGAGGAAGGATAAAGGATGTACAACATCATCTTGCAGATGAGAAGAGAGAAAACCTGCAACACGTGTTGGTGTAATGGGACAGTGAAGTGCAGCAGACCTGACTTCTTCCCAGGGTTTGCCCAGATTTCAGTGTCTATGAAATCATAGAACCACAACAGATCAGTAACGTCCCAGAAGCAGCTGCTGTGTATCTGAACAGCCGAGCAGTGCAGCCCATCTACTCAGAGTTCAGCACTTTGGTGTGCCCCAGCAGCACAGCATCAGGTGGAACAGGAGAGCTGGACAGGCAAGGGGTTGTAGCATGGAGCCTGCAGCAGAGTGCTTTAAATCACAGACAAAAAGAGAGGATTCATCAAAATAATTCTTAAAAAATAACAAAAAGTGGGGAAAGGCCTGCACAGCCCTTCCAAGCCCAAGAAGCAAACAAACATAACCAAAGCCTTTGTGGCGTGCCTCAGAGCAAGGCTGCATGCAGCAGTTTCCCAGCAGCAGGGTCGTGTGCTGGTCAGTGCCTCGCAGCAAGGGTCAGGAAAGCTGGAAGAGCATTGCTCAGCTGAAGGCCGGCAGGCAGGGTGGCAGGTCACCCAGCCCTGCCAGGATAGTGGGGACAGGGAAATGTGGTGGCAGCTGCTCCACAGAGCAGGGAGGGAACACCCAAGCACCACAGAGCACTGCACTGGGGGTGGGAGCTGGCAAAAGCAGAGTGTTTTTTACCAGCTTCCACAAGAAGGGAATAAAACTGACAAAATGAGAGCCTTAATTGCAGAGTAGAGACTTATCAGCCCCTCTGCTCTGCACCCCTGTGGGGATGTGCCACGCAGATGTCTCTGACTGGGGTGGTTGCCAGCAGGGTTTTGCAGAAGCTTTGTCTCTGGGCTGTGCACTGGCAAAGAAATTATGGCTTTTATGAGCTCTCTAACTGCAATTGCAGCTCCAGCTTTATGTTCCTGCTTTGCTGGAAGACAGTTTGTTCCTCCTCTCCCTCATCTAGCCCTCCTGAGGAGTATGGGGGCATAATCATGGCCCAAATGACAGATGAGGAGAGAAAAGACTGATGAGTTAAAGCATAGATTTGACACTGGAGGCTGAGGTGAAGGTATCCCCATAACACAGACAGGCATCATGCCTGCAGGCAGAGCTGCTGGGAAACAAGAGAGCCAGAGGCAGCAGCTGCAGGGGAGGAATATAACTGAGCCCACAGCATCACCATGTCCTTCCTTGGACACTTTCTGTGGTGCCTGGAGGAAGGTCACTGTCATGGCAACAGGAACTTCGGTCCTCCATACTGTTCAGCAAGACAGACAGCTTGAAAGAAGGAGCACTTCAGTGGCCCCAGGGCATGTGAAATGAACAGTTCAGCTGTCGGTGAGTAGAGGCAGAGGTGCCCGAAGGACAGATGCTGTTGTGAAATTCATTCACTTGTCAGAGGACAGCCCTGAACCTCTGAACTGCTTACATCTCTTTCTGCAGGGCTAGTTTTTCACTGGGAAGCAAACAGGCAGGTGTGACTCACTCAAACATGAGCTTGACCTGGGGGTCAGAGGGTGCCCCCTTATCACTGCCCCCACTGTGTCCCTCAGCCTGAGCACATTTTACAAGGCAAGGGCAGATAGCGCTGCCACTTTTGCCACCTCGCCTTTAGCGTGAGAGGAGCTGAGGCACTAGTTAATTAATTCTGTTCTGTCATGGAACAGGAAAAAATAAGGAAGTGTTCTTGTGGGTCCCCCAGAGAATTACTTATTTTGGAATATCTGGCAAATTGGAAACATTTGGCTTCAGATTAAGTTAAATGTTTTATTAGGTGGAAATCAAGAAATTTCCCTTGGGAGGCATTTTCTACAAAAGCCAAAGGAATCAGAGAGCATGGCTGGATTCCAGAAAGAACGGAAACTGTTCCCGGGCTACAGAGAGAGGTGGTACCACTTGGGCTGAACTAAGCACCTGGCCATGGAATCCACTCAGACCTTAGGAGTTGCTGGAAATGAAGAGGAGCAGCTTCAGCAGAGACAAAGAGCAGAGTAGCCCCGGTACTAGTTGTTCATCATGTAGGAGAGAATCCCAGGTTCATGTCTTTCTGTTTGCCCTAATTACCCTTCATCTTAGAGGGTCCCAATCAACAAGCCATCAGATATGCTCCCTGTGTATTTCAGGCTTCTCTTCTGAAGCCATCCCCCATTTCTACAACAAAACCTAATGTAGATCCCCTGGTGACTGAAGCACCTGGGCATCAGCCTTTGCCAAAGGAGGTTTGGATATAGGTCTCTCACACCAGAGGATCTTCTGCCCTAGTGGGTGGACTGGGAAACCCAACAGTAACTTCTCACCAGTTCTGCATAGGAATCCAGTCTGAAAAACATGAAACATCCTGTTACAGAAACATCAAAAAATGGATCAGTCTACATTCAGCCATAGATAGACAAAACAATCTGCTTATTTTTACATAAACTAATCAATCATTTTGAGCAATTGATTACTGCAGTCTTTGGCAAAATTAAAGCAAAATCTGGTAAGGTGGAGCAAAAAACTGTAATATGCACATATTCCTGGCTTTAATTTTTCTCACATCTCTGCATTAAATATTCTTTCCTTTGGTCAGTGATTAAGATGGACACACTTTTTTTAACCACATGCAGCTTTGTCAGTAACATTTAAACAGGCAAACCAATGTGTGGCAGAACCCGAAGCTGTGTGGTACCCAGGCAGATGTGCAATGCTCCGAGAGACCTGTGAGCAAAGCCTCCTGTGTTCCACTGGTGTGTGGGATCAGCAAGGTTATTTGGGATCCACGAGGGTGCTGTAAATACTAGAGGGAAGGACAACCAGATTTTGCATAAACAGCATCAAGGTCCTTTTGTGTCAGCAGTCAGCACCTCAGAAAATTACCTCATGACCAGGTTTTCAGGGACAGAAAAGTTCTTCACAGATTTGTAGCTTCCTTGACGTAAGTGCTTGCAACACACACTTACTGAACATGCTCTTCTTCAGGGCCAATTTATGCTTGTTTTAATATCCTTTCCAAAATATCTTACTGGGGTCATGGGAAGTGCTACGCAGCCAAGTCAAGTGACAAGCATCAGCATGCTGTCAGCATGTGAAAGCAAAAACAAACCTTTTTTGAAGGAATTAGAGAGTCTAATGACTAAGCTAATCTGAAACCGTTCCAGGAAAAAAATGCATCTGGTAAAGGAGAGAAATTAGAGGTTTTTACCTCCAGTTACTCCCCTAGGTGAAACTCCTCTGCACCCCAGATGCAAAGCCAAGCATAGCAGAGACAGCAACAGGATGGCCAAAGCAGGAATCTGGCATCAGAACATGCTATTCCCAGGCTACACTGATTAGTCCATCATTTCTAGCACAGCCTCCGACAAAGCCGGCTCCCCACGTTGCCTTTGCCATCTGTAAAATCAGGAGAACAGGTGGATTTGTCGTACTTCCAAACCAGTAATGACCAAGCCTCACAAGCTGTACTGTATTCCCACGCCTGTGAGACAGAAAGGTACTAATGCCCCCACTTTGAAAATGAGGAGCCAAGAATAGGTGAAATGTAACTTTTTGCCCAAATTTTCCCATAAAATTCATGACAGAGCAGCTGACTCAAAACCAGTTGTCCTGTCCCTAGGTCAGGACTTTAATTCTTAACACCTTCCTCCAAGCCTGACTCGAGATTTGGTCTAGAAGGTAAATACTGATGGCTGTGGGTGAGTTTTTAATTTTTCTTACAGGACTGCAGTTCTTGGAATTCACTTCATTAAGATCTCAGTCTGTGTTTATTTATGGGCAGCAAAATTGCACACAGAGAAACTCAAGCATCCCACAGCTCGTATAATGTCAATATCACTTGGAAATGAAGGCAGTAGGCATGCCAAGGCTTTAGAGGCATAATACTTAAGATTTGATTTCAGTCTATAATAGGATAAGACTACATAGAATTGGGTCATAGGATCTCTTTAGCCAACAATTAAACTTCCCTAGAGGTTTTGGTTCTCTGGGGTGGAGTTTTATTCAAGCACTAAATATACCTGTGACCAAATTCCCAAGAAAGGAACATCTCCTGAATGTAGAAAATACTAGCACTATTTTTTGTTGGTGCTGTTGAGCTCCAAACTCATTCTGTAGAGACAGAAGAGAGCAGTATCTTATCAGAACCTGTAAAACAATTTTCTTTCTTGCAAAGAATTTTAGAAATGGCCAAATTTGTTCTGCCCTTAGTCTCCACTGGATGAGCCTCTGGAGCCTGTGGTCAAGTAAACCTAGTGTAAATTATATTTTATACAGCAATAAAAGCGACTGCTATCTAGGAGCATAGTGGTTGTCACAACACCTCCAGCCACATCTGCTCAAAATCTCAGCAACAATAAGGTGGAAGTCAGATCTCAGGCTAGCTGAGTAATAGGATTTCCTTTCTGTAGACATTTTCAATAGCTTGAAATGTAACTTCAAATAGGCATCATAAAAGTTTGCAAGTTTCTTACGAAGCAGAAATCCTGTAAGATTTTATTTCAGAAATGCTGATACATACAAAATATTAGATTTTGCAGGCCAGGACTTCAGTAGCTGTTGAGTAAAATGACCATAGCTGGGTCTTTTTCCAATATCATGGCTGCTTAGCACAGTATAAGGACAGCGAATGTATTTGGGAGTGAGCAACAACAAAACTGAAGAATCACATCAGCCTCATGCAAGAACCAAATTTCCAGGTTCTAAGGAACAAAAGAAGTCCCACCTCAGCCAGCCTGAGGATGCCGGACTGACTACAGGGCAGCAGTTCCTGGGCAAACCTCAGCAGCTTTATTTCTGTGCAGCTCCCAGATCAAACATGTGATGCAACAGGCGAGTTACCCAACACGAGACTGACAATCAAAATTTGTCAAACCACATATGTTTGTTTCCATGAAACATTTCTGCTTCAGCACATACACATTTTCTAACTGCATCAGCTTTGTTGAAACATTCCTACTCATTACAATTTCTTCTCTTAAAAGCTACAGGAGAGCTGTCATTAGGACCTTATCAAGATCCTTTGAGCATGCAAATGGACAGGGTAATTCTGTTACTATCATTCATCAGCTGTAGCAAATCGTGTACATGTGCTCTCTTAACCAATTTGTCACAGCACTTAGAAACACACTGGCCCACACTAAATAGACAGCACTGACCAGCTCTGAAACCCTTCATTAATTACTGTGGAATCATAACCTAGCACAGGTAGGTGCTTTTCAGAGTGGAGCCACAGAGATCGACTTTGTTTTGGAAACAGGCACCTGCACAGTCCATAAAAGCACAGCTAAGAAAGGAAAGCATGTTCCAATTAATCACTAATGACTGACTTCCCTTTGTGTTGAACAGACTGTGCTGAACAAAGCCAACCTAGAGCTTGGAGTATTTAAACAAAAGCACATAGTACTGCATTGAGAGACTATAAAAGGAAGCAATATATAAGAAATCACGTTTCTGCATGTTTTCACAGTACCACCTAGGAATGCACAGTACTGGGCACAGCCGCACTACTGGGGCTGTGGAGTTCTCACACTTCAGTAGGCAACCTAGGAGGCATCAGGTACTCTGCAAATTACTGAATTCTCTATTAGAGAGAATACAGTTCTTTCTGTATAACAGAAAACCCAGTTGCTTTGATTCCCACAATCAAGGAGGCCCATCAGTGTGTGAAGACCATCAGGTCCCCGCTGCCACAACAGTCCTTGCCAAGTCATTGTTGGCCACCAGGATGCTGGTACCCCAAGAAAAGACAGAAACATGGGACAAAGTGATGGGGTCTCCTAGATACATGGTTACATCTTCTCACATGGTATGAGTGGCTACAAGCACAGTGTGCTCAATAATCTGCCCCCTCATGAGCAGCCCCCAGCCCAACTGCAGAGTAGCCTAAATAGATGTGCCCAAGCACGGAACATCCCAGGAGACGACCTCCAAAGGTCGAGATGACATCAGGGTGCTCTTCAAGGAGTCCTTCAGCTATGGTGTCACTTACACCTGAGTTCTCTTTGGAGCAGGGATTGTTTCCTATATATAACTTGTATCAGGTTTAAAGACTTTGGATGTTACTGACATGGGGGTGACTTGGACCAAGAAGGCCCAAATTAACTTCTACTACATGCAATTAAGTAGATGTGTAAATGCACTGAAGGAATTACTGTGGCTCATTACTGAGCAGGGGACAGATTTACTGACCCATGTTCATCTGTACAACCCATGTATCAGGCACCACATTTCCTCCAGAAGAAGACAGAGCCACCATGAGAGATTTTCTCTTCCACAAGTTCAAACTTAAAGAGTTAAAACAAAAAGGACCTCTGCCCCAGCTGCATAAATAACAATATTTCCACTCAGAACAGAACTGAAATGGAGGTTAGATAAGCAAGACCTTGGCAGCAGGAAAAACAAACAAAGTCAGTCCCTGCTACACCCACTGAGAAGCAGCTTGTTTTGCCATGAAGCAGTTTGTCACACAAGCTCTGCAACAACTCACTGGCAGGCAAGAGCAACCCAGCTAGGTTTCTGTGAGCCCAGACAGGAGGAGAAATGGCTCCCGGTTGTGATGTTTCCGGTGTTGTGACAGGAAGGCAAAGCTGCAGCCCATCCAGGCACTCGGCAGCACACCACCAGGTAGATGTTCCCTGGGCAGAGGGCTAACCTGGGGGCTACCCTAGTTCCAATACACCATGCCAGTTGAGAACAGGAAGCCAGTTTAATCAGACCATGTAATTGTCTGGCAATCCTCGCTTCCCTTAAAGAGGTTTTCCACTAATAACAGCCCATCTTGACTCAGACAGTACTGGGAAGCTGGGGTTGTTCTGCTGAGATCTCAACACTGAGTTGAAAGCAAGAGATAAATCAGACCTAGGCAGACATCAGAGCCTCCACACACCTCTCTAAGGGATCCCAGAGGTTTAGGAGAGAGTCTGAGCTTACCCCAACACCCTCACAGAAATTACACTATTTGCAGTCACTCATGGAGGAGTTCAGCCCAGCAGCCTCACGCTGCTGACAGCAGCAGTGTGGCTGTGCCGAGCCCAGTTGCACCCACTAACCTCCTGTGCCCTCTGGGACACCTTGTCCTTTTTTGCCTTGGGTAGGCTGGCTGATGAATAGCTCCTTGACTGAAGGGGTGATTCAGATACAGTTCTAGCAAGAAGAAACTCTTGTGCTATGACAGCGACACAAAATGCAGCATCTCTGTTTTTGTTGCTCAAGTGTCCTTTCCCCTCCTGCACCTCCCTCAGCTCTCTCCCTCTAATTTTATTCCCAGAGGCGAGCGATTGCTTTTAACAAAGATGGTTGAGTCATTTCCCAGCTCTGATGTGCCATCTACCAAATGCTTCAGATGACTGATGTCTTAAGAAAGAATCCAGCCTGTTCCCTTGCTGCACATCTTAAAGCCGCCAAAATGGAGCAATTATACCCAATTTCTGTGACAAAGAACAAGAAGTCCTGTCATTATCACAGCTTCCCCTTGGAAAGGCAGTGGGTGAGAAAAGGAAATACATGATCAGTGTCACAACAATGACAGGCAGATGCATGCCATGAACCGCAGCCGGCTGTTAGTCTGCATCAGGAAGGTGTCTCTTCACACGTGCAAATAAAGCCCACAGGAGACTGACCGGGCATTACAGAAAGGCACC
Source organism: Gymnorhina tibicen (assembly GCA_013399875.1). Lineage (NCBI taxonomy): Eukaryota > Metazoa > Chordata > Aves > Passeriformes > Artamidae > Gymnorhina > Gymnorhina tibicen. The sequence goes on along the minus strand of VXAZ01004356.1, from coordinate 1,208,523 downwards.
ACTGTTCAGTGGTGGGCCCAAGGGAGCAGCGGTGCCCCTGCAGAGGACCCTCTGCCAGACAGCTGCTGCTATACCTGTGGTCCAACTCTGCTCTCAGTACGGACTCCAGAGCACATTAGGCATGGCACACTTGACTCCCCACATCATGCAGCATGGGCTCAGCAGAGCATACCCAGGACCCCCAGGCAAGGCAGTCCTCCAGGGAGGTGCATTAGTCTGCTCTGACTTTTCAACACAACACCCACCTCTACCAGGGACAAAACTCTGTCAGACAGCTGCCAAGTAACCTTTGCATAAGGCTACAGAACATTTCTCTGTGGCTTCACATCCACCACAGGAGAATATATGTACCTTTGGCTTTTATTCCCTCCTACACATAGTCCCATAAGGGATGCTGAAGGTTAACAGAGGAATGGCCATGCCTATGATCCCCAGGCAACACTGGCATCTGTTGTGGATTTTGGCAAGGCAGTGTAGACAGCACCTTGCTGGGTGCTTCCCTGACTACCTCAAGCAACCAAAGCCACACAATGCATCCCTCCCTCCTCACACTCCTCGTGTTCGTCCCCATAACTCCCCCACCCCTTCTTGGGTGCTGGTTTCTCATGGACATAACTGATTGGCTACTGCCTGGCTCAGAAGATGCCTGACATGCTACAGTATGCCTCACAGCAATGATGAGTCCTTCCCCGGGAACAAGGAGAGGAGGCAGCAGGCCCTGTTCTCCACACAAGGTTCATGTGCAGCAGGTTGGAGACCTCCAGTTTTGTTCAGCCATAGTGTGAGCCTGACAGATGAAGAAAGAACAAGTAGAAGAGAAAAGGCAAGTGGACAAGTCACACTTCTCAGACCTGAGCTTCCTTGCATGTCCCTTGTGTCTGAATGCATAATTAATATTTAGAACTTGGATGCCATCACAAATTTCAACAAGAACACAGAAAATCTTTCATCTGTCTGATCACTCCCTTTGCAGGGGGTCTGTACCACTCAAACGTTTCCCTTCCTTCTTTCCCACCTCATTTGCTCTGCCCTCACATTCTACTCCCCACCCTTCTCTCTTCTCACAGCCTATAACTCTTCCAACTCATCACATGGACTTCTACACCTGAGTCAAGCACTTTCCATCTCATGGCTAAGGTTCTCCTCTCCCTGCTCCTCTCTCATGAGCCCAGCAAAGCCGCTTTCCCCACTGACTGCTGTCTCCAGCCAACATGGACTTGTTACACACAAGTGCAACCACTACCAGCCACTGCTCCTCATCCTTTGCTCTTTTAAGCTCAAAACCAACACAACGTAACCATGCAAGTCCAAAGCATACTTTCCTGCTCCCATCTAACAACAGTTAGATGCTGTGATTTGCTAAGGTCTGATCCTGAAAGTCAAAGACCAGAGAGACCTCAGTTCTTGCAGTCATTTCCCTGCACTCAGCCTTCCAACTCCTGACTGGTTCCAAACAAAACAAACTGATGAGAAGCCTGTGGTTTGAGCCTGCCCTTTTACTGGTTCAACACTTTATATTGCTGAAACAAAAGTGTGAGTAAGAGCAGAATAAAGGTAAGGACCTACACTCAGGAGTCTGGAAAGTTATATACTATTTGTATCGTTGGCAGGAGACTGGCTTTATAAGTCAGCCCATGCTTATGTTTTCAGGTTTGAAAACATAAGCCTATATTCCTTGGGAAAAAAGCCATGCACACCTTTCCATCCACAAAGGACAGTCCCAGGGAACAGCTCTTTCAGGCAGTTTGTATTTTTTAGCAGTATGGATACCGTTGGACAAAAGTCATCATTGCTGCGTGGCAGGGTCACTGATCCAGCCTTGCCAAAAGTACAGGAAAGTTTTCTTTAAAGCTGAATGCTTGTCTCCCCAGAGCAAGTCTCTGCCTCAGACACCACTGCCTGTCAACTCATTTCTCTGTTGTCATCCGAAAGAAGGAATAACAAGTGAAAATCACAAACCAGTGTGGCCTGGGAAAATTCTGACAGCTTGACAAAGGAAAGCAGAGGAAGTATCTACTTGTTTATACATTTTCAGATCTTTGAATAAAGATTCCCCTGAAAAAACATCGTGACTTCCTCTAACCAGACGAAGAAAAGAAGATGTCAGATTGTATCTCATCAGATTTTCTGGTGTAAAAGTTAAACCAGGTATTCAGATGGATGATGCCTTTCCGTGATAGTAATGTCCCTTCTGAGAAGCACTACCTACATTTAAAAACACAGACTAAACCAAACCCACTGAAAGAACAGAGTGTACAGAAACTACGTTCCACCCACTCAGCCTTACAGATGCAAAACAACTGAACCCACAAGGAAGAAAACAAACAGGAAAGGCAGCCGGAGCACAATGCCTGGCTCAGGCAGAAGCAACCAAACAGCAGCTGTATCACGGAGGTGGGCAAATGGCTGCACAAACACAGCCCTGGGCATGTGGTCCCCCATGTCACCCCAGAGGCCCCTCTGGAGCTGCCAGGGGTCCCAGCTGCCTCCTGCTCTAGCATGCTTCTCTAGCACCAGAGCATATTTCTCAACATGATACACACTTGCAGAGCTGTAGTGCCCCAAATTCCCTCGAGTGAAGTACATGCTTTGCCCCTGTTAGTTCAGACATTTCAAGAAGGGCAGCAAGACTAATATGGGAAATAGAAGGGAAGGCTGATACGGGAATACCTTAGAAGATCTCAGTAAAGAGCAAAACAATAGGATTACATGCAGTCAGCAAAGGACAGAGCAAGGGAATTTTCCTTGGGTATTAAGACACAAAACAAAGCCTGATGAAGCTGGTCAAGCAGTGCAAGAGGCTCTTGGAGAGGCTGTGAATTCACCATTAATGAAGATATTCGGTATCAGCCAGATGTGGCCTCGAGCAGCTTTGCAGTTGGTCTTGCTTTGAGTGGATGGAAGGACCAGGTGATCTTCAGAGATCTCTTCCAGTCCAAATTAAATTCTACAATGGTGTTTGATCAAAAGCTACCGTTAAGCATTGGAATAGAACAGGAGCTTGAAAATGGCTATTCACAGTATTTAGGAATAGAACTGTGATCAGTGGGACAAATCAAATGCAGAACAATTTGGAAAGATTCTGTTGTTAAAATAAACTTGATCAAGTAGGTTTTAGTGAAATCACAGGCCAGTCATATGCTGGACATTCCTGATATTGCTGGATGCATCCAGAATGGGAAAGCCAGACTGAGGAGAAAAGGAGAAGCACCTTTCTCCACCTTCAAGAGATGTCTTTCCTGCCCACCATGCTTTGCATGGTGGAGAGGTGAGGGTAAGGATCCGCCCTAGGAAGAGGCAGCTCCCTGTCCAGTGCCGGCAGGTTCTGGCGGGCAGGAGTGACCTCTCCTGGAGACTGCTAGCCCGGTAGTCCTGCTCCGGGGATGGCAGGAGCCCAGGCACAGGCTCTGGTTGCCTCTGCTTGGCCAAAGTGCAAGAGAGAGGCCCCTGACAAATCTCTGCAGGCACCCCAGTGTCAGCCCCCAAGAAACACTTACAGCAGACACCCCCTAACACTGTCAGCCTGCAGAGAAACATAGCTTTTGGAAGCACCTCTGTTTTGTATTTGGCATGAGCAGGATTACCTGATAATGAAGTGCTCTCTATTTCATCCATAAACACAGTTCTTTAAGTAGATTTGGTACAAACGATATTTAAATCTGCAGGACCTATTCCAGTTAACCTGTCTTTGGAACAGGGTGAAATGCAGGAAGGTGACTGTAGAGAACAGTGACAGTTATTAAAAGTAGTGACCTAATTAGTCCCATAATTATATAATTACAGAAAAATTGGAGTTGGGAGGGACTTGTGGAAGTCATCTCATCCAAGTTCCTGGACAAACAGGTGTGATCAGGTGGTGAGGCTGCTCAGGGACTTGTCTGGTTCAGTTTTAGTATCTGCAGAGACAAAAATTCCACTTTCTCTCTAGGAAAGGTGCTTATCTTTTTATGGGATCAGGTCTTATTAAAACACACTCCTATATTTGGTGACATCACTAGTTTATTTTATGTAGATAACTCTATCAGTACGTTTATATCAGGAGTCATTTTACATCCTCACTTGACACCGTCACACAAAAACAGCAATCCACAACATTAGTATTGCTCATGGAAAGCACGTAGCATTAGCCATGACAGAAAAATGGTGAGCTTGGGAAGACAAGGAGCCTGCTCAGATGTACAGGCCCACCTAAAAGCCTGTCCAACACGACAAATCAATTTGTACATTATAGTGGTTAATGCCTCTCAATTTGGATCACTCATATGGTAGTAAAGGATGGTGAGGGTTACATGGGTACAGTGGAAGACAGTCCCTTGCAAAATAACATCTCCATAAGGGATGATTAAAATCTGACTCTACCCCAGGGTCATGGTACAGAGTGAAACAAAATCCTGTTTCTAGAACAAATGTGATTCTTGGACCTACAAGCACGAAAATATCCTGCAATAGCAGAGAGGTGGCATTATCTTAGCATACACTGCCATTGAAACAGCAGCAGGAACTACTCCGCTATATCGAAGGAGAATATGAAGTTTCATGTCAGTGTTCACAGTTTAAAAACAACACAGAAATGGTCAAGAGTTCAGGGAAGAGCTTCAAGAAAGATACAGCATCTGGAAAACATACTTCTAGCAAGAATCTTAAGAAGGTCAATGCAAGTTTACCCAACAGAAGGTCACAAGATGATTTGAGCACTGTCTATAATTACCGGCACCAGAAGAAATTATAAGAAATAGGGCTTTTTAATCAGGTAGAGAAAAAAAACCAGGACTATAATTTGATGCGGTGGTTAGAAGCCAAGCAAATTCAGAGGAACTGTAGGGAGCATTGTTTAACAAAAGCCATTAAGTATTAGAACCATTTATGTAGGAATGGGATAAGCTTCCACAGTTTGAGGTCTTGAACTGAAGACAAAACTACCTTTTTTCAAAGATATAATGCATCTCAAGAAATGTTGGAGCAGAAATTATTGGGTGAGATTTATTGTCAGAACAGATAATCATAAAGATCTCTCTGGTCTTAAAAATATGAAAAGTGCCCAGGAAGGACAGAAAAGACCTCTGAAAGCACTGAAATACATCAGAACAAATTGTGCTATGTTATGAAAGAGATTGTAATTATTATTCGAAGTTGCAAAAGAAAGTGAAATCTTTTTGAAAGCCACAATTTCTTTAATAAATATTAAAAATCCAGTGAGGAAACCCTTCATGTAGCTGCCAACAACTGAAGAAAAGAAGAAGGACATCTGTAGAAAACAAAAAAGAGGTCACGGAAGTATTCCTTTTCTGCAAAACTTGAGTGTAAATGTAGATTAATTTTGGTGCAACTGAGAGCAGCACTTGGCCTCTCATTTTAAACAAATAAGGCAGAATTTTGTACTCTCATAAAATCAAACACAGAAAAAAAGAGGAAGGTGTAAAAATTACAGTCTAGAGATTGCTCAGTGTTGTTGAGTTTGCTCTGCCTAGTTTTTGAAAGTTGGCCTTGTGCCTTTTGTTTTCGTATATTTGCAGAGGCTTTGTGGGTGCAGAATACCACCAAACCAGCCACTCTGTGCTGGTGCCAGTGACAATGCGCAGTTGCAGGCTGCGAGGGAGACTCAAGCTCTGGCAGAGGATTGCCTGGGAAGAGCTGTTTTGATGTGAAACCAGATGGTGTTTCAGTGGTGTTTTGCTTTGAGATTTCTGGGTTTAGCTCAAATCCAGGAAACTCGGGAGGAGGGAAACCATAAGCAGATGAAAACATACCCCAACTAACAAACAGAGTTTGCACAAGCTCCACTGCGCACAGTCTGGGGAGAAATGTCACCCTGGCCTTTCCCACTGGAGCCACAGTGGGACCTAGCACAGAGGAGCCACGCCGCGAGCGAGGACATGCGGACAGTGGGAGACCTACAAACCCAGCTCCTTGGGCAGATGGGAAAGCAAACAAGAACTCAAAACAGAATAATACTTTACAGAAGGTGGTGTTTTTTTTCTAAAATAAATCCCAACAACCACCAGCTGGTTCTCATTTCAGCCTACAGATGAATAGATTTCAAGCAGAAAAGCAGCAACAGACGCCTCAGTGCTGCTCTGCAGGAAGCAGAGGCAATTATCCACATGGAACTCACCCCTGGGACTTACAACCCAGGAGGCTGTGCCATGCCAAGCTGGCCCACGGCTGGAGAGCTGCACCCTGGCAATGCCTATTGCCGTTGCTCTTCCAGCCCTAGGTGCATCCCTCTGGGCCATCACAGGGCATGGCTGTGCTGTGGGAGCTGGAATGAAGGCTGTCCTTTCCTTTCACATCCTCAGAACTGCTTGTGAGCTGGGAAAGCGTGCAGGGAGGCACAAGAAGAGAGCTGGGACAGACAAGGCAAGACTTTCACAGGTGTCCCCAGGAGGGAGGACACCTCAGTGCTGACCACTCCGTGGTCTTTTGGGGACAGAAAGCAAAGATGATCTGCCAGTTACAGGTTTTACCTACTCAAGTCCCCCATGGTTTTTCACAACTTAGATGCAAAGGAGAAGAGCTGAGGTCCATAGCCTTTCAGGAAGCATGTCACCTCCCTCCATGCACACCTTACTCAGCGTGAGAAAGCCCCTTGAAACCAGCTCCACATGGGCCCTGCTGGACTTGCCCTGAGAACCTGTCTTCTTGGTCTGCAAAACTGTTTGACCACAAGGGTTCAAGTTGCATCAAGTGACACACGAGAGCCCTGGGACACAGTCCAGCCATCCAAAGTCAAGCCCCCCCTGCCTGGGGCTTACCATCTCTCTTGCAGCCATCCCATCCTCAGCCATAGGGGTCTGCCTGATAGAGCAGCAGTGGCCTGGGCAGCTTCAGCCACGAAGCCAGCAGTGGGAAACCAAGCAGGTAGGGAATGGCTTTGCAAGGTGGCCACATGTTTCCCGCACTTCCAAGGACCGCCCCTGTGCCATGAAGAGGGCCAGGAGGCTGGAGCTACTTTCATGGCTTTTACAGAACCTGCAAACTCCTCCCTCCAAGGAGGTGTATATAAGGAAGCTGCACTGGTGGATTAGTTGCACCTGAGCCTTGAGGAGGAGGCAACAGGTGGGTTGAGGTTGGGACAGGACACCTGTGTGTGTGCTGCAGAGGCAACCTCAGAACAGTCTAGCCCACCATTCCTGCTCCCCAGGGCTCTTCCTGAGGCAGCTGGCTGTGGGGGTACTGCAAGGTTGTTTGATACCTGCTGGAGCTGGGGTCAAATGAGAAACAATATGGGTAGGGAAAACAGCGGGTTTCTGTGTCATTGCCTCTTCTGAGGCTCCTGTGTGTTTTCCAGTTATTCCCATCGGTGCCACAGTCAGCACCCTTTAGTGCTAAGCCTAGATCATAAGCTTCCTGGGATGGACTCTGCATGAATTTGTATATAAAACAAAGGGACAGCACATACATGCTTTATATAAACAGATGTTAGAGTAAGGAACTCTGCCACAGTTAACATTTCCGTGGGTCAACCCGAGTCCTTGTTATGATTGCAAATGGTTTTTCAAGTACAGCTCTTGCCGTCAAGGAATGTGCGTTTTAAATATCTGTAACACACCGTGCACAGACACATCGCTGTGTCAACAGTGCACGTGCACAGACACGATCAGTGCTCCAGTATTACTTGCTTGCATTCACCTCGTGCTCCGTCCTGATCAACAATCTTCCAAAAGCCGCAGCACTTTCCAGGCATCCTGTTCGGAGAGCAACCTGGACTTGCTAGTTAATGTCACATTGTTGTGACAAATCAAGAGGATTGATTGGCTTTCTATGGTCCTGGAAAAGCAGGTTAGGGTTTCTTTCAGACTAAATAGTCCAGTTTCTCTGACTGTTCCCGCCACCTTACAGCTACCTGGCACAGAAAGCTGACAGCCCTGGTGACGGAGAGGGCCACAGAGGAACAGGAGACTAGCAGGCAGTAATTCTTGCACTTGTTTAGAGCTGGACTAAAAATAGAGGTTCTTGAACCCGTTTCACTGTGAAAAGCCTGCATAATTCAGATAAGTTTTACCAGTAAATTGCAAGTTCAAAGGAAAAACACCACAGCCTTAAAAGGTCTCTGGAAGACCATCCAAAACAGTGCTCTGTCCAAGTGCCCTGTACGAGAGGGCGGTGGAGGACAGGGTGGGAACTCAGATGCTAAAGACAGCTCTGGCCTGTCGGGAAAAGAGCAAACTTTGCCCCCCGTCTCTGGTGTGTGCCTGCTACCAGGACAGCATGTTCAAGTGCTCTGGACCCAGGGCAAGAGGCAGCCCTTTGCTTACTCATTTCTGTACTGCCACCCCCAGAACATGCGCACACTGTGTACTGCCTCTGCCCTGGGAACTGACTTGAAGGGAACTGCGGGAAATGAGGAGGAATCTTTGCTTACCAGACTGCAATGCAAGCTTTTTAAGATAAGTTCTACCCCTGTATTTATATAAATATCCAAAGACAAAACCAAACATTAAGTCCATTTGCAAAAAAACCTCAACAAATACAAGCCCCAGATACACAGACCTTGCTCCCCTCATTGCTCAGGTAAGATCTCCCCTTTGTTTCTGCAACACTGTGAGTGTAAGGAGTTGACATTCTCCACCAGTCTCCTGCCTTCAAGTGTCATTTCTGGTTTCCTCTCCTTTTATTCCTCAAGCCCCTGCTTGCTTCCTCCTTCCTTCTCACAGTCTGCTCAGCATTTCCTCAACACAAAACAGAGGCTGTGACATTCTGAAGATGGTGTAGTCAAAAACTAACTCTGTCAGAGCTCATCCCTTCTCATTTGGCCTATAAAGAGTTTCCCCACAAGTATTCAGTTTTATTTCATCAGCTACCACTTCTAGATGTTCAGAGATTTAGTCTTTCTTTTAACTCTAAATGTTAAACCCTCTACTTAAATTCGGTATCATCTTGAATGCCCCCTCACTAGGTGAGGAGCAGCACCTGTCCCTGAAAATGCAGGGGAGAGAATTCAGCTGAGCCAAGATGAAAAAGGTGGGTTTATTCCCCAGTCGAAAGCATTGCAGCACTTTTAGTAGTCATGAGGATGCCCAAGCTTTTCTACATAAGACACATATCAAAGCTGACTTCCATGAAAAAACCACATCAGTGTAAATCCATCTTTGTAGTGAGCAGGAATAGCTGTGAAACAGCAGTTGGCACTTCAGGCTCTGAATTCAGGAGTGCATGAGTGGAAGGGCATCTGTGACTCAAACCTGCTGGTAAGATCGTAAAATGTCCTTTCCAGCTTTCCCTGCAACTATTTGGACTGCTGTCTGACACTTCTGGCACCGGCCCTCCCTGAGACTGGGATGCTTTCATCTACATTTGCACTGGGGAATTTATTGAACTATTAAATCAGCAGCAGCTCCCCAAGGCTCCAGCTGGCACAACAAGTAAGGCACCAAGGCAGGAAGCGGCCAAGAAAGTGGGGCAGTGAGCCAGGAGCAGCTGCTTCCTCCATGGGACTTCAGGTGCCATCCCTGCTCTCAGCAGCGTGGTCTCTGACACGTCCTGGGCATGCTGTCATGGTGCAGGGCCTGGAGTCACACGAGCAAAAATGCTGCTGGGGTTTCCCATTTAGGCCTGCAGCATCATCAGAGAGACAGGTGCACTTACAGAAGGCAGACCCAATTTTTCCATTAAAGATCCACCTAGAAATAATGGGGGAAGCCCAGGCAGGGAAAACAAGCATGGTGACATTCAGCAAAACTCCTCCACTTTCATGACAAATTAATTAGTCCGGAGGCAGCGAGCAGAAGCATCCCCAGCTTGCTGCAGCAGAGTGAGTCATCCCCTACTCCTTCCACTGTTTAAAGACTGCCCTGTTCAACAGCCAAACGCATCTGTGGAAACAGAGTGAAGCAGAGTTGACAGGAGCTAGTAGGTAAGGGCTGCCATTTGATTTTTGCTGGAACCCTTATACAATAAAATTAAAGGAGTAGTATTTAATTGGAAAGTTGTAACTGCACTACTGGTGCTGAGACGATGTCACACAACTGGTAAGTCAGGTTTATTGGCATTTTCCAGGCAACAAATGACAGGTCACAAGACCCTGACAGCGCATGGATGGAGGTCAACAGTAGCCACAAGGCTTGTCTGGTCAGCCTTCAAACTTGACGTAATTAGAAATATGATCTGCCTGCTCATCTGCAGCCAAGTCTTCTTTCCTCTCACAAAGGCAGTGAAAGAAAATAGGGAGAAAAAGATTGGCTAATATTTCTTGAAGGGTTGTTTGCATCTACACATTAACATGTCTGATGGATTCTGTTGCTACCAGGCTTTACCCTTTTAAATAATAAAGAAACAAGAACTTAGCAACGTTGTGAAAATTCCCATATCATCCTGAAATGTTTGTTGTGACTGTCGAAACATATGAACACATATTTTGCACGTTATAAAAATATAACTGGGTCTCAGGTCAGGAGAGAGAGAAAAATGCATCAGTAACATATTCTTGATTAAATGCAACAATTCCCCTCATCATAACAAAGAATTTACCATTATTATGCTGATGCAGGGCCAGGACCATGGATCCCAAATTGCCTCAGGTATCACACACTCAACATGCTTTCTGCATAGTACTGCTCATGCACCCTTTCTGATTTGCATTTCAGATGCCTGGTTTTGAATATAAGAGATATAAATAGATCAAGGCCAGATCAAATGGTCTTCAAAGTCACTATGACAAATGCTGGAGGACAGCAATGCACCACAAATGTAGGAATATTTTCCTGAATTTCTCCTATGGCAACCTCTATCAGACCCCAAAATCTCTCATGTTACCCTCCAACCTTCTGTCAGGGCTTTCTCCCTTGCCTGCCAACCCTTGCCCGCCACCCCTTGCCCAGGAAAGTCAGGCAGTAGGTCACCATACATGTTATTCCTAAGATATGTTAAAATTGATTTAGAATTGATGCAAGATGACAGCCCCAGAGTCCAAGACAGAGCAATAGGGCAAGCTGCCCAGGTACTGCCTGGTATCAAAATTTCTCCAGGGAAAGGGGGCATTTAACCTTTTAAATAATTAATCATTTAATCTTCAGCCTGGCCCAGGTTTCCTTCCCTGGGAATGCCAAATTATGTTCAATATGACATTTTCTAAAATATAACTTTGAACAGTTTATGAACTTGGCACAGATGGTGACCTCACCGGAGACCACGGAGTGGCCATGAGATGACTGTCAGCAAGGATTTTTGAACACAGTTAGCTAGGGTCATGTTCTAAGCAGTGACTCAGAAATGAGTGACTCTCTAACCAGTTTGCCAACCTTGCTTCTTCGCCTCCTAATGATTGCTAAATTGAATCGGAAGCAACCCCACTGATGACAGGAACAAGAGCTCTGATTCCTGGGAACAAGTGTTGATAACAGAGGAATTGCTGGTTTAGTAAAGCACTGGTTCCTGGGCTCTGCTCCATCAGATGAATGTTTCCTTATTATGTCCCCAAAATCCCCTGGGCAGGGAAACATGCAGTAGAAGCAGGCTCGGTTATTTTTCAGAGACTTTCCCCTCCAGGCTGTCAAAGATCTGAAGGAGCTGGCAACCAGCCCACACTTATTCTGATAAATGCTATTTGCAACTAAAAATGGATTAAAATAGCCTCTGAAAGCTTGTCTGAAGAGGAACAAGCAGTCTTCTTCAGAGATGCCATTAGCAGGAAGATGTGGAGAGGGCTATTCTGGGGGCTGCTTATTTTTGGCTTTCACCCCACTTTGTCATTTGCCGTGGCCAAATATAAGGAATAAGGGAATTATAATTAGCACTTGGGGCACTGTCAACGGGAGCAGCAAACAGGCCATGGCCAAAATTCAAACTCTAGTTTCCTCTGCTTCTTCCTCCATTCCCCTCCCCATGACATGGACCCAGGGAATCTGAGCTTTGGCCACTGTGTCCACCAGACAGCATGGATTCTCCATTTACCACAAAATGGTGATATATCAGGAACTAGGCACTGGCCATGTTTTTTGCTTGCCTGGTCCTGGTCTTAGTCTTGTGGATATCCATATCTTCCCTTCACAGCTATCTCGAAGTGAGAGAAATGCAGAAGTTTGAAGGGAGAAGTTTTAAGGTTTAACAGAAGGAGAGTGCCAATTTCCCAATATATTTTTAATCACTAAATATCCATATACAATTAAATGGTCAAACTGGGAGGAAGAATGAGCTGATGCTGTGAGAAGACGGGTGCACAGTGAAATAAAATAATGGAGCCTTTAGTCTTAGAAGACAAGCTGTTTGGCAGTGGTAGGTCAGGATTTCCAAAAGCTCATCCCACTGCTGTAAGACAGTAGCCGACAACGTGGTGGGAGCTTTGCCATGCACTACACTGGGAGCAGAGCGAGTCTCTTGGCCCAATATCCACTGCAAATGCAGAAGCTTTTGCTGTTTCCAGAGTTAGCTGTCGCAGCTCAGCTCTCCAAATTAATGCTTCTCAGATGGGACAACCCCACCAGATCCCAGACATCACTAAACAGAGGAAGATGGGGATCCTGTTTCCACCTGATGAGCTGATTGGTCTGTATGCCCACGTCCTCAGCACCATGAGGTCCCCGTGGCCAGCAGACTAGATGCCCATTTCAATCTCAACAAACTGCTTGTTACCTCTTCCCAGCCTCCTGGGGGTCAGTGTACCTCATCAGACATCAAAGGTCACAGACAGAGCAATATATTTGGGCTGCACAGTGAGGTGGGATACAGTCTGTCTCTTAGAATAACCCCAGGGTTTTGTACCCCTACTGCAGCCGGGACCTAGAACACCAGGTTTGCTCCTAATCATTCACGTCCTGTTCTGGCAGCACCTCAGAATTGCTGCAGGTTTTATCCTCCATGCTATAGGTCTGAAGTTTGCAATGAACGCACTGTGTGCAGGGAGTGCTCTGTGATCTGTGGTGGGAGGGATGCAGGAGTCAGGCAGGAAATTCTTCCAGATATCAGGGTACCACACTCAGTGGCAATTCTTCTTTAAGGTACACTATGACTCAACAGCTTTGCTGTCTTTCCCAGTTTTCTACAGACTCCAGACTCTTCCTAGGCTGCAGGAGTCTGTAGTAAGCCTACATTACCAGCCTTTTCTTCTCCTAGTTGATATTCTGGTAATCATCAAGGCATGAAAAAATTCAGTTATAGCTGATCCTGATACTCAACCCAAGGTGGCAAGCTTACTACTGCTTAATAGCAATATTAATAGCAATAGCCTCCTGCCTCCATGTAAATATATATTTGCATTGAAAGACTTGTGCTTTACATATTTATTAGTTAATTACAAATAAGGAATTAGAAAATTCATCCTGTGAATGTAATGAATCATAAATTAATATAATCTCAATTAAAAGCATCATGGGTAACTGTCAGGAACTTGTAAGAAATCAGCTGTCTGTTTCACACATCTTCATAATCCTTGCCTTCCTCCTCCACATGTTTGCTGACATCATTCTGTGCACAGTCTTTCTTTCGGTATAGATTTGCAGCTTGTGGATCTTTGCATTGGAGTTCACAATACTCTGCTTCACGACTGATCTTCTAGGATCCATCCAGTCTTCCTGCTTAGAAATTCATATTAACCCCTGTATAAAGATTAAGGATCTTTAAGTCAAAATGTCATTAGTTTTCTGTTGCTTTTCAGTTAATAGGAATAAATTTACAAAGAGCCATGGTTCATAAAAGGAGTAAACAGAATGGGTTGTTTCAAAACCTCCTTGTCTCCCTCTGATATGAAACTATTAGAAAGGCATGATTATTTTTTAATAGTTGATGCATTTCCCCTCTCTTTTCCCAGCCTACCAAGAATACTGAAATCCCATTTTTATGCTCTTTCTTTCCATAACAGGAAGTGTGGAAAGTGTTATAGAAGAAAAAGCAGGGATATTTGCCAGACCAGAGGCTTCCAGGAGCCAAGACAGTAAGAAAAAATCCTGAACTAGCATAAGACTTACAGTGAAATTGCCAGAGCTGGGACTCAGAGCTGAGTTACAGTGACATGAGTTACCATAAGTAACCAGCCACGCACACAGGACGAGCCAGGACTATTGCAAGGCAAACGAAATTAAGCTTAGCCTGTGATGAAAGACAGTAAGATGATCTGCTCATCCTGGACTGCAGCACGTACACTCAGACAGCTGCCCCAGCTCAGCAGCTGCACTGGGACTTGCAATGGCATGGCAAAGCCAGGGAGCGTGGCAGCCCTTCGGAACCCCGAGCCCTTCAAAGCAAAATGTCCCTGTCACAGGGGACCAGAGCACACAACAGAAGCAGGAGAGATGAGCACAGGACACTCTGCTGCACCTTCCCAGAGCAGGCTGAGTGCACTCCTCAAACAGGCACCCCAGGAGCCAGAGGAAAGGGGCCGTAGCAGCAGCCAGAGCATGCAGCCAGGGGGAAGGAGTTGTCACTGTAAGAGGAGACGTCACTGCCCCCAGGGTTTGGTCCCTTTGCCCTCTCACGTGTCAGCTCCACCCCTTTCCCATACCTGCAGCCAAGCAGGCTGCAGGTTTCCCTTTATGAAAATATTGCCTGTCCAGCTTTAGGTCAGCCACCTCTTGCCGCCATGTAGCCAGGTTATATAGCAGCAGTGACACACCAGCTGTACTGCAAACACCTCCAAAGGTGTCTGGCTTTAGGAAGATGGAAAGCCAATGCAGCATCCCCAAAAATCCCCCTGGTCTGCAGGCCAGAAGCAGCACTACATTGGTTATTGCCATGATGGCTACAGGACATGTTTGAAGCATGACAGGAACCATCACACTGCAGCACCAATCGCATCATGTACTGGCACAAGATAAATGGGATGCTCTTACCCTGTACTCCTTGATCCTATCAGCTACAAGAGAAAGCAAAACTGAGCCCTAGAGAGGACAGAACTGCATGTACCTGGTACAGCAGAAGAGACAGTGGTGGGATAAGTGTCCCACAGTATCCAATTCTTCTCAATACTCCCCCTGTGCCCACAGCTGGCTCTGGAACAGTTGAGCTGCTGGGCTTTCATTTTACAGGGTGATTGACTCTTAATGCTAAAAATTGTCCTGGAGGCTTCGTCACCTGAAATGTTAAAGGGATGTTTTAGTACAAGTGCCCACCTCACCTCTTGCTCACTGCAGGGCACAGTACTGGGGAATGTCCCGTAGCAAAGTTTTCTACCTTGTCCCCACACTTTGGTCCCAGGGCTGACAGACCTCATTGACCTCACAGGACTTTTTGTGGCAAGAAGACAGGACCAGAAATTGGTGGCGAGAAACGGACTGCAAGGGATATATTTTGAGCTGGGCTAAAATTAGAGCTCTGATCCTGCTTGTTTATATATAGCAAGATCTATACGTGCACTTGCTGGCAGAAAGTCAGTGTAGGGGCAAAGACATTCCTGCAATACACACCCCAGTTCTGCTGGAAGAACAAAACTGTTGGGTGCAGCTCTTAGGCGGCCCCGAAATGGTGTCTCCCGAGGGCAGAGGGGCGGCAAGTGTGGCTGCCCCATGGGCAGAGGTGGTAGCTCCTGGCATGAAACAGCCCTGAAAGTACCTTCTTCTCCAGGACATCAGATGGGACAAACCCACAACGAGGGGGAACACCACCGGCTTAGGATTGCAGCTGGAGAGTTCTGCAGCACCCTCCTGCACAGGACTTGTGTGGCCTCCTCGCAGGCACCTTGGGAGAAGCTGCGGAGTGGGAAAGAAGGCATGGTACTGTAATGTGGAAGGTGTAGACCTTGCGACAGGGGTGCAAACTCTGAGTGCAAGACTTCTGGCTTGTGGCTAACAGCTGAGCTGTAGAAGAGCAAACCCTTTCCTTTCACCCCACTGCACACAAACACTCACACTCCAGTCTGGCACTTCATCCAGACCCATGTGCCTTGGGCTTTTATCATAGTAGCTCAAGACACATTCATGACTATCTTTAAAACCCAGTCTTTGCACAAGATTCTCAGTTTCTGCTCAGAAAAAACCCCCACATTTCTGGTGCTCCTGTGTATAGAAAAGTGTTTGAGTCTATTGAACTGTAGTTAAAAACTAGAAAAAGAAACCAAAATTAATACTTTGTTTCGTCTCAAAACTTTTTCTGCACATAATTCATATTTTTCACAGCCTGAAGCCATGGCTGAGCAGGCAGGGGCAAATGGGGCTGGTTGCCTGTGAGTCCTCTATACAGAAGTGAACTGAGTGTCTGATCCTGTTACATCAGGACATCGCTCTGCTGAGCCTGTATGTAAAGAGTAATCCTCTCTCTTGCCTTAGGCCTCTTGGTCCTCCTTGTGCCCATGGTATTAAACACGCCAGAAGAATTGCTTTAAAACCCAACAGTATTATAAATATCAAAGAGCAATTCAAAGCCCTGTACCCTTCTTCAATACCACATTGCCCATAAGGTGTGGACCTTACAGACCTCCATTGGCTGAGACCAGCCCTGTTCTTGTAAGCACTTCCTGAGATACCTGTGTGCTCCAGAATCTGGAACTGGTTTTGAAATCATCTTCCTTCTCTGTGATTCTTTGAGCAGCCATGAAAGGCTTAACTAGTTGTGCACTGTGCTGCCTCACCACCACCAGCTTCCCACATGGTGCTGCTGCTGTGCTAAGACGTGGCTGTAGCAATCAGGGCTCCCAAGCAGCCCACAAATAGCTCACAAGATGCCTGGCAATGCCAAGCTCCTTGGTGTCTTCCCACAGGTATGTGGTCAGGCCAGTCTGAGACTTCAGACAGCGTGTTGGGCAGAAAACCAGAAACTTGATTATTGTGATTAGCTGAACATCTACAGGTTTAAGGCAGAATGACTGTGACACTTAAATGTTAGGTACAGAATCCCAAAGATGTGGTGGATCCCATTTGGATTTAGTCCTTCAGGACTAGCAAGTGCTGACTTCGAGGTGGATGTTCAGCCTTAGCTTTGCCCTCTGAGATCTGGCAGGACAACAGATTCAATATCTGGTATTGACATGACTAACTCCAATGCCTGCACTAAGCAGATAACTGAATGGAAAATGCATTAATAAAACAAAAAGGGAAATGTATTAAGGAAGAAATACATAAACAAAATTAATATAGATCTACAAAAAATATGAATTAAATTAATAAATAACAGCTCCTGGAGTCATCTGGTTCTGGGATCCTGTTTTCTGAGGCTATGCCCTAAATAATAAACCTGCCCAGAGCAGAGCACACTGGAGGGTCTCACACCTGCAGCATGACTCCAGCACAGCCCTGCCAGTGAGTCCAGGGAAGACGTACCCTTTCTTTGACAGCCGTAGCCCCATGAAGTCTGTGGCAGCCCTAAGGCCACTGTAAAAGCTTCTGCCACTGCACAGCTGCACACACAACTGCTGCACCCTCAGGTACCACATGGTCAGGTGTAGGGGAGCTTGCCCGGATGATACAGAATACATCCCTAATGTACAATACAATTACCCTTTGCTGGTTATGCAGGCAAGGCCCACCAATACCGACAGATGGCTTTCTTACCTGAAGGTTGGACTGGTTCATGGATAGCTCCATCCTGTCTGGGCTCGGATGTCCTGTCGCACCAACACAGAGAAAAGCTCTTCTGCTGCAAGCCAGTCGCCCAAGCAGAGTGCCATGTGCTTCGATCCACATCGCTTCCTTTCAAAATATCATCACCTCCAGGGAGTTGTTTCCTACACAGGAGGTAAATGCTGGATTAGACTTGTGGAAGAATTACATCCAGCCCCAACCTGCTGCCCCAGGTTCATGCCCTGCAGACAGGATGCTGACGTGTGTGAAGTGCATACATTGCTATGGTCAGGCTCTTGGGAAAAGAAGCAGGCAGATAAGGAGAGGGAGCTGTACTTCCCACTCATGCAGAGACTTTGGAAGAATCACAAATAAAACACTAATCACACTCCTCACCTCATCACAAAATCATCTCTGCTGACCCCTTGTTAGCAGCAGAAGTCACAAGCAAGGCCCCAGTGAGAAGCAGCAGCCTTAGGTCTGCCATGCAATGCCCTGGCTGTATTTCAAAAGCTAGTATTTGATTTTATTGCTAAAGATACAAAGATATGTGGTTCCCACAGCATGAGGAGCATTTTGTTCTTTCCACTGATCAATAACCCACGACTGAGCAGAAACCCCTCTTCTACAAGCCTTTTTGGATCCCTGTTTGCTGGAACCTGATATGTGAGGAGCTGAGCATTTTGTCTCCAGGGAACATTGCACAGAGGGAGAGCTGCTGGTCGTTAAACAACAAATCCAGTTCATTGGAACACGCAGAAAGGATTAACAGGCAGCATTTATCTCTTGGATTTTATTTGCTGTCTTCTTGTCCCTGCTAACTGCAAAAGAAACCTGACCTCAGCTCAGATACAGCCCCGCAGGAAGTGTGGAGGGCACGAAGTGGGGCTCAAAGCAGGCTCAGTGGTGTGACCAAGGGCAAAACAGATCATAGAGGACACTTTTTGATGTGTATTACCATGCTGCCCACCTGCACAGCCAGCCCCCCAGAGCCCAACTGGCCCTTCCTAGCTCTTCCACAGCCTGATGCTATCAGACATCATGTTCTTTCACAGTATCACCTTTGGTTTTCCTAGGATACAGAGCAGTACCTGTTTCCACAGCTTCTCATAGACTCAGCACTGCTGTGCATCAAGTATCAACAAAGATGCCCACAGTGTCCAAGCCTTTGTAGCATTCACCCCGGTTTTCTTCTAACCTTACACTATTTTTCCTGCCACATTTAGCCATCCTGAGGACAGAATGGAAAAGGCAGTTCTGACACCTTCATATTGCCTTCAGCAAGAATCCTTCCTAAAATGCTGAAGTTTTTGGGACAAATAGCACTTACCTCACCTGACCATTCCAACCCTAAATATCTGGGCACCAATGGTCAGAACCCAAAATTACCCTAAGGTAATGCTGTTCTGATTTCATTTTGCAGGAGAGGAGCAGGGTGGTACATGAGCGATCATGCTAAAGACAATATATTTGAGGTTTCTGTTCTTTATTTTCCATCTCAAAAGCCTTAAATGCAACTACTCATGCCTCCAATTTTCCCCCAAGGAAATTTACTCCTATTAACAGCCCCCTGCATGCTCAGTCTTTTCCTTGTCTTGCTGGTTGTACCTCTACTCCAGCACATACATGAAGTATGAGAAACCTGGGGTAAAACCTTGGCTCTGAGGCATGCTGTGACAGTGGCTCTGCAAGACAAGAGGAGCCCTAACCTCCTGCCTCATCCTCGATGGGTTGACAGATATATACCATGACAGAGCTGAGCCAGCAGGAGCCCAGCCCACTCCGGACACTGTGCCTCAGCAAAACCCACCTGAATCCCTCAGTTTATTACATGGTCACTTCAAACTCCTGGGGCAAGAGAAGACCCTAGAAATTTCTCCCCCAGCCCAAAGAGATATGAAATCAAAGCTTTAGGTTAAGTCCTTGTGAGATTGCTGCTAAAATGCACTAAGCATGATCCAAGAACAAGCAGGCTCTTTTTATGGTTTTCAGTTTCAAGGAGCACAAGCACTTGCATTGTGTGTTCATAAGTCCGTTCTCAGCCAGCCAAGGGCTGATTTTGACTTGTCAGAAGTGCCTCTCAGTGCCACTGCCATTAATGGCAACCACCTTTCCCCTCTGGTTATCTCCTCACCACTAGCCAGCTAATATCCTATGCTAATTACAGAATCACAAAATCAGCTAGGTTGGAAAAGACCTTTGCCATCATCAAATGCAACCTACGACCTAACACCACCTTGTCAGCTAGATCATGCCACATCCAGTCTTTTCTTCAGCACCTCCAAGTACAATGACTCCACCACATCCGTGGGTAGCCTGCTCCAATGCCCAATCACCCCTTCTGTGAAGAACTCCTTCCTAATGTCCTCGGTCCTAACAAGAGGATACACATACAGCATTCAGATGCTGTGAAACCAGAGGCCATCCCACCTCTAAAATCCCAGTGGCATTTCAGTTTGAGGTCTATACACTGGCCATCCCTACGAGCCATGCCCACTCCTGCTGCTATGGACAGTGCCAGAGGCCGCAGGCTCCTCCACACGGATGGGTTTTCGGTGCCATGTGTAGTGCTGGCACTCAGGTGTGTGACGCGTGTTGGAGCTTGCACATGGCTTTCTGTGTGCTGCACAGGGTACCTCTGATCTTATGGATTTACATGTGGAAGAACGTGGAAATGTGTGCACAGGGCATGCACTTAGTGCACGTGTTTCTGGACAGCACACGGAGCTGTGCATGTGGGTCGGGTAAATATTGATGCAGCAGTTTTGTCTGCAGCTCAGTCTGGTCACAGTAGCCCCAGACTGCAAGGAGTCTTTGTCTTCAGCTGGCAGCTCTGGCTTTGGCAGGGGCCAGATAAATCTGCTCCAGCAGCACAGACACCCCGCAGCAAAACTGGGCTGGAGGCTGCTTCTCTCATGGAGCTGCTTGTGCAGCTCATCTTCTACTGCACACAAAAGACTGTCGTATTCTTTGGAAGACAAACCCTATGCCATGAGGACACATTTTGCATTCAGCATACACATGTAGTGCCAGGGTAAACAAAGCTGTGGGTTTGTGTTTGTGCACTCAAGCAGGAGTGCACGGGATGTGCTGAGTTTGTGTTCCAGCATCTGTAAGTGGTGGATAAAACAAGAGGGCCTTGTGGTAGGTTGAAACCCATGTTTTACAAGGTCTGGGCTTGTGTGGGTGCTTAGGTGTGTTTGCAGGTGGCTGGAGGATCTCCAGGGAGCTGTAACGCAGTGAGAGCAGCTGGGGCTGGCACTGTACTAATCATGCTAGAAGAGCAACACAAAGGGGTCAGAGCTCTTCCTGAGCTTTCATCAGGTTAAAGCATCCCCAAAGGCAGGGCGTAGATGTCTGCATGGGAAGACTTTAACCAGACCCGTGGCCCCATGGCTCATGAGCGAGCAGCATGCACCCATAGGACACGAGTGTCTGTGCCTGTGCTGCGGGCTGCTCCCGTGTTCTCACACAGCCTCCTGCAACACATCAGGTCCTCCTGCCTTTTGCTACAGCAAGGGAGCCCTAAAGCTTTCCTAGTGTAGCAGCATTAAATAAAAGTCTCAACAATGTTTTTTTTAAAGTCTGAAGGTTCTGACAGAGGCACTCGAACAGTTTTAGAGGAGTAATTGCAAAGGTTACCTCAGTCCGCTGTCTCTGCTGATGTGTGGCAGCAGCATTTCCTTCCAGCTCTCTGCCTTCAGACCAGGCTCTCTTTGCTGGGCCTGAGATCAGTGGTGGCTCTAAGAGTTAGAGGCAAGAGCAATTCCCCCCTGAAAATTGCTGTGTCTCAGCTGAAAGAAAAGAAAGCAGAACATTTTGAAAATTCGACTTTAACTGTCACTTGGGCATCTCCAGCTGCCCTTTTTCCCAGGTGACCCCCGCCAAATGGCCCACCTGCTTCCCCCTGTGCCAGCTCCCTTCCTGGCAGCACTGCCTCAGAAGGCTTGCACAGCCCCAGGGTGGGGAATGGGAGGCCCTCATCTACTGCAGCCAAGAGAAGGGCAGCGTCAGGCCACAGAGCTGTGCCTCCCAGGAGACACTGCTGCAGTACAGGCACAATTAGATTTTTCCAGTTTTAATCAAAAGCAGGCATTTAAGCTGGGTAAAGAAAAATCAACAGAGCAGAAAAAAATATACAAGTAATTTCCTGGCCAAAGAAAAAAAAAATCAACTCTGTAACATTTTGACAGGAAATATTTACTTATTAATATTTTTATTTAATTCTGCGTGCTGTGGCAGTCAGAGATAGGATGAGAGATCTCCATAATGCATAAAGCATGACATAGGGGTTTTTTCAGGAGCACACAAGGTGAAGCACGTGGAAGGCCTGATTCTGGCTGAGGCTGCGTCATGGGAACTGTGAGATGAGCCTGGGGATGAGGGGAGAAGCCTCATCCCTCTCCAGGGCACAGGCATCCCATATCCAGTCTGCCTATGTGATGCTCCCATCTCATTAGATGGAAGCTGTTGGCCAAAGCATCTGTTGGCCAGGACACTGCTGTGAGAGCTGCTTTCGGATCAGTGCCACCAACAAGCAGAGAGAGGTGCTAAAAATAACCCCCACTTTGAGAACCGTGATGTACTTACAAGCTGCTAAGAAGGAGGCTGAGCCTGTTGTGCTGTCCAACTTGAGCAGGCACCAGGCCGAGAGAGAGATAGCAAACTGGAAAAAGTGAATCCGCTGGGGTATGGAGACAAGCAGTCTCCGGGCTGTAAACCTGAGCTGTGAGCACAGGGAAGACACAGGAGAAGCAAGCAGGCAGTGCTAACACAAAGCAGAGTTCCAGCTTTTTGTAAGTTTGTTCATTTTGGGATGATGGCAAACGAGCAGAACATTGTGCGATGGATGGGGCATACGGCTGTGGGAAGAGGTGCTCAGCTCTCCAGTCTCAGCGCTGCTTCCTCAGGGCAGGTTATATTCAGCTAAGAACATTAACAAACCAGAGCTTTACAAAACAAAATGTACTTGGTAAAAGCTGTGCTAAGCATGGTGTCAACCATATTTGTATTTTGAGGAACACACCACTGAAAGAGGCAGCTTTCTGTGGGCTGGACGGCATATACGCCTTTAACAATGCCAAACTGGTGTTTCACAGCGACACGATGGCAGGAGGTGTGAGAAAATAGTCCCCAAAAGTCCTGAGTCTTGTCCTCCTTTCCACACAGCCCTGCCAACATGCGGGGAATGAACCGGGGCAGCCTGGGAGGAGCTTGGCACACAGCTCCCAGTCTGCAGCAAGCCCAACGAAGCCCAGAGGAGCCAGCTTGCTGCAGTCTGGCCTGGCGGGTTTTCCTTACAGACCTCGGGTCCAGCATTTTCTTAGGAGGTTCACGGAGGACATGGATGCATGTTGAAGGTTTCAGGTCACAGAAGCCTGAGTTGGACTCGATGACCCTGGTGCGTCCCTTCCAACTCAGCATATTCTATTATTCTATGATTCTATAAGCCTTAAGCATGGGTAGGATCCAGGGGACACCCAAGAGCCCGTGGATGGGCAAGGGAGCCCTGACACTTCCTTGCTTTAACAGCATCTGGTGTGTTTAAAATCTGAACAGTATTAAAAAAAAAAAAAAGCCTGTAGGCCCTGTCAGAGGAGTGCAAACTGTTCCCGCAGGAAAGCCAACAAGACCTCCCAGCTCCAGAGATTTCCATAGAGAATCCTGCTCCTGCTCACAGTGTGCCAGAGACCACTGCAAACAGCAGCAGCCTTCCTCTTCAGCCTGCCTCCCACTCAGATGATCCTGACCCTCAGAGACTGTAAATCTATTCTAAAATGCAAGGAAACCACAGAAACAGATCTCCTGGGGAAGCTGAGCAAGGAGGGGACTTGGAAAGCTCTGAGCAGAAGGGTCCAGTAGGCTCAGCAACACAAGGACCTTCTCCAGATTTTCACTGGCCTGGTCAAGCCCAGCAGATAAGGAGCAGAAAATACGTCAAGCCAAGCTACAAAGATCAGCCAAGACCTTCACACGTGTATGAGTTTGTTTGTGCAGGAAGCAGGGGCATCACACAGTGATAAGGGCTTTCAGCCCATGGTACATGAGCTAGGAACGCACTTGATAAAAATAGGCACTCCACATTTGGTAACAGCAGGGAAAAGCATAATCCTGGCTTTTCACGTACAATCCCAGTCTACCTGTTATTATTGTCTGGGCTCCAGCAGTGAACCCTGAGCCAAATTCTGGAATGATTTATTCCTCACTCAGTATCATTCCATTTATTGAGTGGAGTTACTTAATCATTGCAAAATTTGGCCCAATTATTTTTATTTGAACATCTATTTTATTTTTGTAATCGTGCCCCTGAAATGTTAACCCTGCAGCTTATGAAAATAACCTTTTTCTCTTGCAGGACCAACATGGCATTTGGAAAAGAACCATATGCTAGCACTCAAATTCTGCTTTATTTAGATATGTTCTGGAGGTGGTGCTGATGCGCACTTGAAGATCAGTCTCCAAGTGCCTACGCAGGAATTAAACACAGGATAAGAGATAAAGCTCATGTCCATAGGGACTCAGACATGGCAGGACAAGAACATAAATCTTTGCTTTCCTCTCATAAATCTGAATTTCCAATCTCTTGAAAGCAGACAAACCTGTCAGCACAAACACACACAAATGCACGCACTGGGCACAGCACCGCTGCGGGGCAGAGAGGGGCAGCACAGGGACAGGCAGCCTCTCACTTCAGCCCACCCGGGACTGTGCCCTGCCAGCTGGGGAGTCAGTGCAACCAGTCTTGGTGGGGCCTGGCTCCTAACAAAACTGTACCTCAGTTTTGGGTGTAACAGAGCATTTGTCCAGCAAACACCACGGCCTTGAACACTTCCCTCCATGGCAGGTACCTATAATGCTCTTGGAGGGACCATGCCAGTGCTAGATCCCTGCTGGATCCCTGCTGGATTCCTGGAGCCATGTGGGCAAGGAGGTGTTGCTCCACCATGAAGAATTCCTCAGCCAAGAGTTTTCCACCGTCACCAGGGGAGCACTGGCAGGGGATTGGCACCCCTGACCGGCCCTTGCTCTGCCCAGACGGGCAGCTGTGGGTACCACCCAGGATGGGCCAGGCAGATGGGCTTTCCCCCAGGAAGTGCAAGCAGCCAGCACAGCTGGGCAGCAGCGCAGGGGTGTCCAGAGCTTGCTGGGTGTCCAGAGGTTGCTGTCATTTGGCTAAAAGTGCATCATCCCAGCTGTAATTGTGGCCACGTGCACAGGCTGCAGGGGAGCACTAGCACATCACTTGGGAGTACCCACCCGGCTTTTAGCCACCAGTGGTTTGGAGACCCTCTGTCCCCCATCCCCATATGATCACTACTAGCTGTGCATAAACCTGTCTCCTGGGAATCTGCCTAACCGCATTTTGAGTGGGCTGGTCCTTTTGGCATCCACAACATTCTTTGACAGTGAATTTTGGGATTCTGTGGCCACTTGCACGAAATATGTATTTCCTTTTGTTTGTCCTAAACCTGCTGTCCAATAACTTATACACTGCTCCAGCTTTTATATTGTCAGAAATAATTAAGAAGATCCTCACTGATCTTCAAAAACTATTCCTGCATCTCTCTCCTTTCTTCATATTTGTTTGGGTTTTTTTAAACTGAAAGGTGCTACTCTTAAATTTCTGTTCAATAGCAGGAAATATAGATCCTTTTTGGATTTTTCCTTTTTTAATTACTAGACCTAAACAGAATATTCACAATACCACACCAATGTCATTTTAGATGGTTGTCAGATTAGGATTTTTGCTTTGCTCTTGATTTCTTTCTGTCGTGGTTTAACCCCCAGACAGATGCCAAGCCCCACACACTCACTGCACATCAGCAGGTTTGGGGGGAGAATTGAAAGAGTAAAAGCTGGAAAACTCATGAGTTGAGATAAAGACAGTTAAATAGGGAAAGCAAAAACCACACACACAAGCAAAGAAAAGCAAGGACTTAATTCACTGTTTCCTCTGGAAGTCTCTCACCTCCAGGAGAGTGAGGCCCTATCGCATGTAATTGTTATTTGGGAAGACAAACACCATCACTCCAAACACCCCCCTCTTNAAAGAGTAAAAGCTGGAAAACTCATGAGTTGAGATAAAGACAGTTTAATAGGGAAAGCAAAAGCCACACACACAAGCAAAGAAAAGCAAGGACTTAATTCACTGTTTCCTCTGGAAAAGTCTCTCACCGCCAGGAGAGCGGGGCCCTATCACATGTAATTGTTACTTGGGAAGACAAACACCATCGTTCCAAACATATCCCCCTCTTCCTCCTTCTTCTCTCTCTTTTACATACTGAGCATGATGCCATATGGTCTGGAATATCCCTTTGGTCACTTTGGGTCACCTGTCCTGGCTGTGTCTCCTCCCAACCTCCCATGCACCCCCAACTCCCTCACCACTGAGGCAGCATGAAAAGCAGAAGAGGCCTTGGCTCTGTGTGAGCCATGCTCAGCAACAACAAAAACATCTCTATTATCAACCCTATATTCAGCACAAATCCAAAACACAGCCCCATGCCAGACACTGCAAAGAAAGTTACCTCTACCCCAGCCAAAACCAGCACATTTTCATAGTAATTGTCAACATTCTTATCACTTAAGAGTTGCTGAGCAGCAAGTTGGCTTCAGACCACCCGTAATGGTGGTCTTTTGCCGTCAATAATTGCTGTTTTAGACTACTTTTTATTGAATATAGAGTCAAGTATGCCTAATTTACAGTGTTGCAGGGAACAGAGTTAGATTTTATGATACTGTCTTATTCTCCTAGAGTGTTCACTTTAGTCTCCATTCAGCCAGTGGTCCAAAAACTTTCTAGTGAGCTTCCCTCTTTCAATGTTTGCAAAAGTTTATAGCAGAAACTTCTAGTCTTTCAAAAGCAATTCTTCAGAATCTTTTTTAAAGCATGTCTCTTTATGATTTCACATTTAACATCCCAGTATTTATGATCCTTTCTGTTTTCCCCCTTTGGACATGACTTATGCTTTTTGTAGGATATCTTTTTACTTCTAATAATATTCTTTCATCTACTATTTAACTATGCTAGCTATTTTTATTCTTTTTGAAAAGTCTTTCTGGTAGTTTATCCATTTATCATGGACTCCTAATATCCAGAGCCTAGATATCCTCGAGCTTTTTTTACTCTTTTGGGTTCTTTTAATTTTCATCCTTGAAGCAAGGACTTTAATGCGGAGGATGGGGGGAGGAAGTTTCACCCTACAGAGCTAAGAAATTTGAATGCTTGATATCTCTATTGCAAAGTGCCTCTTCATTGCATCTGTACATTCCTTAAGCAGAATCAAGAGCTCACTGCAGCTTGTAGGTGCTCAGACTTGTTGCTCTAGGAAGCACTGCTTACAGGAATAGTACAAAAACATGCCCTTTTGTAATATTTACTCAGTCTGTGCCAAATTAAGTGAAACCTCTTGTTGCTGCTTTATTGGCTACCTTTGTACACTGCCGTTCTGCTAGAACAGCTCATCCATTGCAGCGTCCTCTCTGGGTACTCAGTGTTGGAACCTGGCCATATACAGATCCTATGGAGACAGGACATCTCTGCCTGTAAGGACTCTGTGTTACTTGCTGGCACTGGCTAGCTCAGGTTTTCCTTCTCTGGTTGACCTGGTCAGCCATCATGCATTTTGATGTCCAGCTGGTCAGTTCCTTTCCACTAAGCTCCTGAAGCAACCACATTTCAGCTCGGGCACAATGCTGCTCTCTTCCCTTGGATGTTTACAGGAAGTCTTCCCTCCTCCCTGATTCAGACTTAAATTCATGCTGACAAAACAGGCCCTTTTCTAATGCAGGAACACCATGGGATCCCTGCATAGCAGAAGGAGGAAAGCCACCAGTCTTGGGTTCCTGAGCAAGGGACACCTGAGAAGGCCACATGCAATCCCAGTAATGTGTAAATACCATTCATCAGCTTCCTCAGCCTGAAATCCAGTTCACCAGCAGTGGCAGAACAGTGTTTACTCCCCAGTTCCTATAAATATCTGCTGAGCAGCCAAAAGTGTGTGTGTGTCCTCAATGAGCAGGTGCCTCTGGCCAGCCAGGGGCCACATGCAGCCTCTGACAGCTAACATGGGAAATGGTTTTAAACTGAAAGAGGTCAGGTTTAGGTTGGATATTAGAAAGAAGTTCTTTACTGTGAGAGTGGTGGGAGCCTGGAACTGGTTGCCCAGAGGAGCTGTGGATGCCCCATCCCTCAAAGTGTTGAAGGCCAGGTTGGATGGGGCAATCTAGTCTAGTGGAAGGTGTCCCTGCCCATCGTTGCAGGGTTGGAACTGAGTGATCTTTAAGGTCCCTTCCAGACCAAGCCATTCTATGATTCAATGACTCTGGCCCGGAGGGGCTTGGACTGTGTGCCAGGCTCTCCAGCAAAGCAAAGCCTGCTTCCTTGGCGCAGGTGATCTCACCACACAGCTGGGATTTTATAAACCATGACATCACATTGCTGGGCATTTGTCCTCTGAATAAATCCACGTCCTTGCCATTCGCCAACCAAACGTATCTCCCGTGGCTGCAAACCAAAAGATCTCCATCTGCATGGATTAACGAACCAAGCCTCATAAATTCCCAGCTCTCCTACATGGAAACTGAGGTCCAGAGAGAAGCAGTTTGCTTGGGGTCAGGCAGTGCATCACTAGCAAGATCGGGAACAGCAGGTCAGGGTCTCTTCCCTGACCCATCTCCCTTCATCTGTCCCTGAAAGCATGAGACCGTATTCTGTTCCTGAACAAGAAGTAAGCCTCGGGAGGCCCAGTGGTCAGCACCCTTGCTCCGAGTTCTGGAGCACCTTGGCATCTAAATCTAAGCAGAAATCTCTGCAATCCTGACACCTTCCCTGTTTTGCCTGCTTGCTTGCTTCGTCTGTATGGTAAAAATACGTGGTATCCGGGAGTAAACACACACATAGACACAGTCACTAAATTCATAACTAAACTCATAAAACTAGTGGATTTGTTATTTTGGTTGCATTTTCTGGGAAAAGGAGGAGTTGGTTGATAACTCCATAACTCCCACATTTATTTCAGGAAAAAATGTCACATAAAAATGCCAATATGCTTCACAACTTGTAAAAGTAGGCAAAACTTAATTCTTCAGTTCATTTTATTGGATCCTGAGGGTGGATAAACTACGGGGTGCTACTAACAGAAGTTGATTAAAAACAGGCTCTTGTTTGCTATCTTAGGCAGGCAGGCCACATCCAATTTTGCTCTAAGTTTGGGTATTTTTGTCGTCACTGCTCTCCTCAAGTGACAGAGCTGTGTCCTTCCAGGTTCCTGTACTACTGCATCTTTCTGCCCCTTCAAAACCCAACCATCCAATCTGCCTCCAAAGCACAGGGAACCTCAGAGCATACTTTCCCAGCCAATAAATGCCAGCCACTTACAGC
Source organism: Gymnorhina tibicen (assembly GCA_013399875.1). Lineage (NCBI taxonomy): Eukaryota > Metazoa > Chordata > Aves > Passeriformes > Artamidae > Gymnorhina > Gymnorhina tibicen. The sequence continues at coordinate 1,179,720 of VXAZ01004356.1, read as the reverse complement.
TGAAATGCATCCAACTTCTCTTAACAGCAAATATTTAACAGTAAGCATGCATGATAACCTATGTTTTCAATGCTGCTTTCCCTCTGTTTGCTTTTAGGTAAGGAACAGTGAAAAAACCATGTTACCTTGCTGAATTTCCCCTGAAACGTTCAAGTCATCAGATTGCAGACTCCGTTAGACATTAGAGGTTGTTGTGAAAAGAGCCTGAAATGTATCTTTAACCATCACGGTCAGGACTTCCAAATATTTCTCCAAGGGAAAACACTCACTTGCAAGAACCCAAGATTAAAAGTAACAAGCATATAAACATCCTTCACATGGTTTTGTATTAGCCAAGAGCTGTTTCACAAGAGAGCTTTGCTGCCTGCCTCCCTCTCTCCCTTCTCACCAGTCCCCTTCCCTCCTGCCCAAGAAAGGTCATTTTCTTTACAAGGAAGGAAAAAAAAACCCACTTCTACAACAACAGTGTTTTAAATCTCACTAAGGAAGAAAACTTCCCTTTCACCAGTTCCTAATAAATAACTTCAACCTCTTCAATGCAAGCATTTCCAAACAAAGAATCTCTGTTTAAGACAGTCACAAATTACTGAGGTAGATCTTGTTTTACTTGAAATCAGATCCAGGTGAATCTCAGCTTTGTTTCGAAAAAGGTCTTCTGCAGTCTCATATTAGTATGGGCTGACAGAGGAGACAAAGGAAAGCCCCCTCCCCTCTTGCTCCAGTTCCCCCAGCCTTTCACCATTGCTGCTGTTGGCTCCTGCTCCATGTGGGTGAAGGGAACAGATGTCCCAGCCAAATACACTTACATCGTTCACGCTGCTTCCAAAACACAAGGATGGTTAAAGCTGTGGAAGGTTGTGTGAAACCTCAGCGTATCCTCGGCATGATTGGACATTTCAAGCTAGTCCAGAAACATGCTCAGCAACATTAGCAGAGTATGAAAGCAACAAGGAGCAAATCCAGATCAACTCCAGAGTACAGTTGAACCAAAGCGTACCTGACACCAGCGCAGGCAAAATCAGGACCCGTCCCTAAGCTCTTTGTAACATACCCCGACACTTGCTAACACAGGAGTCAGAAATGCATTATTACCAAATTCCCACATTTAATAGCCTTAAAGATGATGCTCTGGCACAAGAAACTGTTACATGACTCCGATTTCACAGCTCTTGGTTTTGCAGGAAGTATTTCCTTCTCCCCTGCTCCCAGTTAAGTAATTGCACTGTCAGTTAAATGTCTGGAGGTGCTTTGTCGTACAGCCAATGGCTGGGCTGCTCTGCTGCTAGCAGCACTCACTCCAGGCTGCACAGACCAGGCACAGGGACACACACACACACATACATGTGATAAGATGCTGCTTGAGAATTAATTCATTCCCACAATTAATTAATTCTTCCAAATTCAGTCACCTGACCTCAGGCTACTCAAGGAGAAGACCACATGCTACTTGATAAAGCCCTCAGGGCTGACCTGGTGAACTCCCTGTCCTGTGCAATGGCCTCCTACTTGAGGAGGAAGGAGATCCTTTTGCTCTGTTGTTACAGGACACCTGACTGTTTTCTGCTCAGCATGTAATCTTGCATCGTTACAGCTTAAAAAATACCCTAAAGGTTAGGAGCTAGCCTTGCTGAAACACTGCTCATGGCTTGCACACTCTATTTAAGATGGCTGTGAAAAGTCAAACATCAAATCCAGGGCACCATCACTGCACAGGCAGTCTGAGCTCTGCTCAGGGATTTCAGGCTATCTGCACCTCCCCAAGGTTTTTTCCCTCATGGAAATGCAAGCCCCACGTACAAAAGACAGCCCAGGCTAAGCCATGCCATGGGAGCTAAGGTTCAAACAAGGCTAGATGCAGCCTGGAGAACCATGCTGATCTCTCTGGTGGTGGCTCAAAAGCCTAAGACCAGGGGCCATGAAGGCTGAGATCCACACATGCTGCCAGAGAGCCAAACCTCGTGGAGGGCAGCCAGCAAACTGCTGGCACTGCTGACATTTGAGAAACCACAGCAACCAGATTTGCTAGAGCTCACCCGTCAGCCTCTCTTACACTGCAATTTGTTCGCTGTCAGCCTGACAATTAAATAGATGCCTCGGTTTGTGTTCTGTCCCATGGCTCTGCTATCACTTTGGAGGTTAGATAACAACAGTGTGGTGCTTCTTACCAACAGCAGTGTCCCACAGTCTGTCCTCTGTTTTCCTGCAGGGTCAGATCCCCAGCACTGGTAAGCATCAGGAGACGTCATCACTAACCAGCTCCTAAAGCAAATGCATTTTCAGGATCCCAGCACAAAAACCTGCAGGAATTGAAAGCACCTTCTCATATTTATTCCTGATAAGAGCTCCACTCTGAAGGGTTGCCAGTGAATTGTTGGAAACTCAGGGGTGAGAGAAGTTATGCAAGAGCAGAACTGGTGCATACACAGCTAGGAGAGGAGATTGTCCTCAGCCTCTCGAGGTGGACACTAAATTGCACAGAAATTTAAATTGCAGAAATCTTGATTAACTACTGAGCAAACTTAGCTAAAATGTTTGCAACAAGAACAGAAAAAGATTTCTCATATAATCTACAGAGAGGATTTTTTTTTCCTGATTCCAGTAGATCAATGATACTGCACTGTTCAGATCCCCTCTACGCTGGTCAGGCCAAAATAAGGCATGGAGGTGCAGATCCACCACACCAGCATGGTGAGCTTTACAATAGCACAACATTTAAAAACAAGCACAGGGGAGAAATGCTGACAGGCATGGAGAGGACTGGACACAAAACAGAAAGAGAATGAAAGAATTGCTTTCAAGTTCAAGTTTTTACTGACCGGATGAACCTTTTGCCACAAGGACAGAATGATTTACACATAAAGTGATATGAGAATAACAGGCAGTCCCATTAAAGACAAATTCTCCTGCGCTATTTCCTGTAATTTGGAAAAATAGTGTTGAAGACACCCCTGGGGTGCTTAGTCTCGCCTCTGCCCTGAGACATGTCCTGCTGCACCACGAGCATTTGACTCCCAGCGTCTTCCTGTGCAGGCATGGAATGCTCGTGCCTACTCACTGCCATGCTGAGCATCACTGTAAGTGGCATCTCTTGGATGCTTTTAAGCTGTGAACTGCTGAAGGGAAATGTACAACCCACATCTCAAGCCCAGGGAATGGATGACAGACTCAAACCCCTTTGATACAGTCATTACCCTCACTAAAGTGAATTCAGTAGGTCTTCCTGCAATCCTTACAGGACAGATAGACATGATAGTCATGATGCCAAAAAACACTGCAAGAGAAACCTTCAAAATTAGCAGCACAGGAAGACTGGGAGGGAGGTTTATTTTCCCAGCTGCATTCAGGAAGGCCTCTCCAGGACATAGCTAAATCACCCTGGCTTTTCACCCTTTCGCCTTGATTGCAACTGTTTGGAAGATAAACACTAGCCTATCTTTAGCACTGGCATCTCCCATGTTATTTGCTCTTAGATGGAACAGAAAAATGTTAACAAAGAACAGTTGAAGAGAAACTCATTTATTCTGCCTAACCGCTGGAATATGACATTTTCCTCAAACATGCTACAGCAGATTTTCAAATACACTTTGTAGATGTGTTAACATCTACATTTGTCTCTTGAAACAGAAAAGAGAACACAGCTCTTCTCACCCTTCCAGGAAGAGAGTGTCCGATGCTCCACTGCTGGTGCAGCACAGCCTCCTGTGCCTCCTGCATGGTGGCAGCACAGCTGCACGCTGAAGGAGGGATGGGAATGGCAATGGTAAAGGGCCTGCTAGCAATCCCAGCTGCTAAACAAAAAATAGGAGCAGGGACAAGGATCATGTGTTCACAGCCTCTTGAAGCTACCCCACACTTTTTGTATTGCAGGGATTTGTACCAGATCTGAAAGCAAAGGGAAAGTGAAAAGTAGCCTAAAACCTGCAGTATAGGAAGGATGCTATACAATCTCTGGAAATCTTATGGAGCTTATTAGCTGTGTACATTATGCAACATATAGGCACATGGCTACAGAGTTCCCACAGAGGTTGCAAACCCTTCCCAAACCCAGTACTCCCAGAATTGAAGCAGTGTTAGGAATTTGTTGAGGAAAACAAGACCAGCTACTGGTAACTGATTAGGTCTTACTGATTCCAGTTTGCCTGCCTGACTGAAAGTTGTTCTGGAGGTCAAGTTGCTTTGCTTTGTGCATAGATGTTATGTATGTGTGCACTATGCAGAGAAAGCAGCCAAGGGGGTCTAACTGCAAAGGGAAACAAGCTGTTTCACAGGCTGCATGCAAGGAGACACAGGGGGTCATTTAAACGCTTATTTAAGAGGAGATTGGGTCAGAGTCCAGACCCGTTTCCTTACCTGCTGAATTGCGTGCACAACCCTCCCCTGGTGCTGGAGGTCAGCTGGAGGTGCTGGTACTGCAAGGGAGTTGTGAAGGACCTATCCAAAAACAAGCCTCACCCCATGTCCCCTGCATTTTCCTCAGCTTTAAGCTGGAAAGAAGCAAGCTTCGGTTTTGCTGGAGCCTGGAGGCAGTCACATGGGTCATCTGCTGTACTTCAGTGTCCAGAGGGTACAAGTCCGTGGTTCTCAGTCCTATCAAGACACCCTGTTCACCAGCACCATGTCCACCTTTTTCCTCTGCCCCAGCCCTCGCCTCTCCATACCAATCAGTATGATTGCACCTCAAACCACAGCATAAGAAACACCGTAAGTCTCCAGAAAATCATACCAGAGAAATATTAGCTACAGCTCAGTATCAGCTAATACCTACTGATTGGGAAATTTTAATGGCCAGAGGCTTGCCTTGAAGGAAGGTGCTACCATAGGATTACACTATGAGCACAGGAATGTTTCAAGAGAATGGAGAAAATACAGGCAGAATATTCCCAGTCCCAGAATTTGCTTTCCATTCTGCAGAGAGCTTCAGATGCTCTTCAGCATACACCCCACAAACAGAGAAAATCTTACGTGCACCCGCACACACACACATATGCAGCAGCCCAACAGAAGCCTCACTCCTACAAATTTACCACATCAAAATCCCCTTAATTTTAAACTCCAAGAAAAGCATGTCCACATAGTATCAATTGCTCTAGTAAATAAAACTGCATTCTAACCAATTACCAAACCTGTCTGCAGCACTAAATAATTTATGGGTCAGAACGGGAAGGGGAGAAGAGACAAAACCAACTTGGATGAAAACAGAAACTATATACGCATTTTTGTGAATGCAGGAGGCTTGCCCAGTTGCATTAAGGTTCTTGGGCACCAGTTATAAAAACACGTTAAGCTTCAATTCAGGTTAACACAAAGATCTCAAATAAGCAAATAAAGTTGTTTAAAAATCAGTCTAACTCGACTTTAGTCTCATTAGTTTATACCTGACAGTACAGCCTGCAAAACCTCTCTGAGCAGCATCCCCAGGAAAAGCATTGCTGGCTCTGCACTAGCTACCGACAGCTTTTAAATCCCGTTACCCCTCAAAGCTGAACAAGGACAGTTGGATCCCTGAAATAAGGACAGCTCAGTAAGTACTGTGCAAATATATCAGATTTATTACTCTCTTATGGAAATAATAACAGACATTCAGGTAGAAACATATTAAATTAAATGCAGTCAACAGTTTAAATGCAAAAATAAATATAAAGTCCAGCAGCTCAATGCATCTAAAACAGCTCATTTCTTCTAACGAATAGAAAAGAATTTTTTTTTGTCTTTTAAATGGTGAGTTTCATACAATCAAATAGAAACGAAGGTACAAGCGCTTTCTTAGAAAACATCCCGACCCGGCTGCCCGTCCGGGCGCTCCTGTGCCGGCGGCGGCGCGGCTCCCTGCAGCCCAGTCCGTGCCGCCGCTNCAGAGGGCCGAGTCCGAGTCGCTGGAGTCGAGGCTGTTGCGGAGGCGGCAGCTGCCAAGGCGGTCCCGCTGGAGACAGAGGTTCTGGGTGCTCCGCCGCAGGCACTCCAGCGACTGCAGGAAGGACTTCTTGGCCTTCTCTTCCTCCATGGGGGACACCCCCTCCTCCTCCACCTCCTGGATCTCGTCGAAAGTCACCGGCTGCGTCTTGAAGCGCGACTGCCGCGGCCGCCGCAGCTTTCCCTTGGGGGTCTTGGCGGGGCGGGCGGGCGGCGGGAACTCCTCTGCCACGCAGACGAAGTGCGGCATCACCGCCTGGTAGCTGGAGCAGATGCCCATCAGCTCGGCCGGCTTCGCGGCCATCCTGCCGCCTGCGGGAGAGCCCGCCGCGGGGGCCGGGGCCGGCGGAGCGGGGCTCGCCGCTTCGGCCGTGCCGGGTGCCGAGGCTCCGACGGGCAGCGGCGGCCGGGCAGGGACGGGCCCCGCGGGGCGGTGGGGAGCCGCGCGGAGCAGTGCGGAGCGCTGCTGTCCGGAGAGGCGCGCGGTGCGGAGCGGGGCGCGGCGCG
>VXAZ01004356.1:1111143-1173260 GCA_013399875.1 Gymnorhina tibicen | reverse complement strand
GCGGAGCGCGGTACCGAGCGGCGCGCTGCGGTACCGTGAGGAACGGAGCGGTGCAGAGAGGCGCAGTACGGTGAGGACCGGAGCGCGGTGCGGTGCGGTGCGGTGCTCCCCCGCTGCCTCAGCAGAGCCACTGCCGCTGCCGGCGGCACCCCGGCCCCGTTATATAGGCCGGCGGAGCCCCGCGGGAGCATGCTCAGACGGCAGCGCACTCGGGCCGCAGCGGAGCTCACTCGCGGCCGGCCGGGCGCTCCCTTCGCATGACGTGTCCCCGCACCGCCGCCCCCGCCCGCCGCGTCCCCTCGGAGCGAAGTGGGGGGGGGGAGTGGGTCGGGGACAGCCCGGGGCGGGGGAGCCATCGCGCTCGATCCCGTCGCCCCTTCCCGCCTCCTCTCCCCTTAAGCTCCAGGGCATCCCTCGCCTGCCCCGCGGCACCCGGTGGAGCTTCGGCGGGTCCCGGACTGCCACAGCGGTACTTCAGGTTTCTGCGTCTCACCGCGCTGCTGTTTTTATCAATACCATGATTTCTATGGCTACGAAAGAGTACCGACAGACCCGTCACGTCAGCTTTCAGCTGATCGCTACCCATCCGAGTAACAAAACCATGGTTAAAGGAAGCTCCAAAGCAAGCCCAAATCTGAATACCCTAATGTTACAGGGACCCAGATCTAAACTGCAGAGATCACACGGAACGGACCCAGGCGAGAACCATCAGCAACAGAGGGTTAAGAAGGACTCTGGGGTCTTGTTCCCAAGTCTGCCACCTCTAACGAAGCTTAAACACCTCCTTCAGTGTGACTCCATTTTTTTCCTTTTAGAAGGGATCCTAAAATTTTCCATTCTCCTGTGGGCTCTGTGGTGCTGGTTTGATATGATGCAGAATCAGATCCTCAGACAGAAAATGGCATACAAGTATTACTGAGCTGAAACAAAAGCTTGCAAATTAGTGACGGCTGGAACCACGCTTTAAAGCCGTGCGTGCCAAGCACTCTCAGTGATGGAAAAACCCAACAGTGTAAGAAAAACTTATGCTAGGAACAGGAAAGGAGCTAGAGGGAAGAGGAGTAGAAAAACATGAGGGAGGAAGAGCCTGAAATGGTTAGTCTGTCCCCTCTTCAGGGCTAATGTTAGATGATTCCTATAAAGACACTCTCCAGTATAGCTTCACCCACTCGAGGATATTTTTGAAGCTTGGTTAGGAACCGAGAAGGAAGCGGAGGCTTAGCAACTGTATCAGGAATTCTTCCCTGTGATGCTAAGGGGACAAGGACGATGCAGTCAGGCCCCGAGGTTTGCCGAGCAGTCAGTCACTCAGTACCCGCAAGCTCGGTGTGCACACGCAGCACAGCACTGCAGTGTGCAGGCACCCAGGGCACTGCCAGCACCGGCTGCCAACTAGCCCACAGTTTAATCTACACTTACCCCAGCAGCCCTTGCTCTGTGCCCAAGCTGGGGCACCTGCAGCTAGTGCGAATTTATTGTGTTTTGCCATAAAACATGTTCTTTGTGCAGAGGAAGACATGCTCTGAAAAAAACCCCAGAAGCCCACACACACAATACACATCCATAGTCCAGCACAGAGAAATGGCCTTGGTTTTGTGAGTTCACCATCAGAAAGTCTCAGCCTTGTCTTTGGGTAAGTCTTAGGACTGGTCCCTCTTCCTTTCAACTTGCCTTAGCAGTGGCAATGTTTCAGGACCTGCACTGGAAACAAACCATTTTAATTACAGCCCTGTCTCAAAGGGGATAAAATGGAACAAGAACACAGTTTTAGGAGAGAGGGGACCAGAGGCACTTGCTAGTGTGTTTCTAGAACGCTGGCTGTTTTGCTCCTTGCCAGTGTAAAAGAGACATTAAGAGCCTTGGCTTTATGAAACACCTGGCTGCAATCTCTTGGCCTCTTGGCTCCCCAGGGCAGCTTTAGGGCCAGAGTCAGTTTAAAGCCTTTTTGCTGGGAGATTCTATAAGCTTAATAAGGGAACAATTTTATGTTTGGTCAAAGTGAATCATTCCAGCAGAAGGCTGTTTTTTACTGTTGATTTTAGTGGCTAAATTTAGCCCATACATCCCTGCTGCAGCACAACAACTTTCTCTCCAAAAGCTCCATTTACAACCACTTAAATTCCTGACAACTTGATTCTGCAGCACAGCAAAGGCCGAACTCTGTTTCCTCAGTACAGCCCTCTAGGAGGACAAGCCTGACAACCAGCTTGGAGGATTTCTGGGGCTGAGCTCGTCTCTCATGCAGAAACAAAATGACATAGGAGCCTTGTTCTGGCAGTGCAGAAAAACATCGCACATTTATTCGAAGCAAGGTAAATTCAATCTGTTCTAGCCCAAAAGTATCCAAGGTTCTGTCAAAAAAAGGTTGGTTGACTTGATATCTGAACTTCAACACACGTCCCAGTCCAAACTGCCTGTCTGGTTTCCTATAAAAAGTTCAGTATGAAGGCAAGCTCAGGTAGAGCAAATATTTAATACCCTCACAAATATGATTACAAAATGCTTTGGGAAATTTCAATGCTGAGTTGGAGCAAGATCACCATGGTAATAACTGAGAGGCCTTGAAGATATTATGTGAGAAAATTTAGAAAATATATCCTGTGACATAATCCCCAGAGCTGGATATCCAAGGCGTGAACATAAAAACTGTATTTACTCAAGTGGTTTAAATCATGGCCTTAATTTCACTTGCTCTCAGTATTATTTCATGAAAAGAAATGAAATCTTGTGATTTCAGCAAGTAACATTTCGGCAAGTTTTGGTCCATTTCACTGTACTTCATGTCAACCCATTCAATTTAATTGTTTTCATTTAATTTCAGAATTTTCTTTTTTTTTTTTTTTAATTGCATTTCATCGTAATTCCTCTCCTGTGTGTTCAGCTCACTTTGTTCCCTGATATGGAGAATTCAATGAGTATCATTTAGAAAAGTTTTGGAACTTTGCATTGCAACTCATGTCATCCCATTCCTCTTAAAAGTTTTCACTTCATTTCAGAATTTTCAGGGTTTTTTTTTCAATTGCTTTTCATTTAATCATGCTTCCTTTCCTGTGTGTTCCGTTCACTTTCTTCCCTGGTTTGGAGATTCCATTTCCTTTCATGAAATAAAAATTCATTTCAAAAATGAAATTCTTCAGTTCATGAAAGGAAATAAAATCTCGCCATTTCACTGAGTATCGTTTTTGCAAGTTCCAGTCCATTTCACTGCAGAACAACCCCAATGCACTGCACCACCACTGCTCTCTCCACACCTTGCTCCTTGGCAATCCCCCCACATACTGGGCACCTCAGCCCCAGTAAAAGGCTGCTTTTACTGCTCCACTTAGGGTTAGGGTTTCGCTTAGGGTTAGGCTTGAGAAAACCACAAAGCCCAGAGCTCCAGGGACACCACAACTACAGAAGGCATGCCAAGGGGAGTACGGCACTGACCCGACATTGCTCTTTCCACACCTTTTTTTTTTTTAACATTTAATTTCATCTTCAGTCTCTTCCCTGGACTTTTTTCCCTGATTTTGAGATTTCAGTGACTATAATTTTGGCAAGCTTCAGGTCCTTTTCACTGCACCTCATTTCATCCCAATATCCCTGTCATTGTAGTCACTCCATTTCCAAATTTCATATTTTTTTCAATTGCATTTTATTTTATTATATCTCCTTTCCAGAGTGTTTGTTACACTTCGTTCTCTGCTTTCAAGATTTCATTTCCTTTCATGAAACGAAGGATTTCGTTTCATGAAAGGAAATGAAGTCTTGTGATTTCAATGAGTGTCAATTTGGCACAGTTCAGTCCATTTCCCTGTACTTCGTATCATCCCACTCCATTTCATTGTTTTCACTTTGGTTCAGAATTTTTTTTTTTTTTAACATTTCATTTCATCAGTTTCTTCTCCAGTCTCTTCATTTCACTTTGTTTCCTGATGTCAGGATTTCCACGAGTATCATTTCGGCAAGGTTTGGTCCAATTCACGCAAAGAAAGAACACCCCACTGCCCAAAGATTGCTCCCTCACACCTTTCTTCTTGGCAAAACTTGCGTGCTGGGCACCTCAGCAAAAGCTGCTTTTACTGCTCCACTTAAGGTTAGGCTTGAGAAAAACACAAAGCCTAGACTTCCAGGGACATTGCAACTACAAAAGGCATGCAAAGCGCAGCACTTCATGTCATCTCCTTACATTTGATTACAATCACTTCATTTCAGAATTTTCTTGTATTTCTTTCCATTGAATTTCTTTTGATTATAACTCCACCCCAGTCAGTTTGTTTCACTTTGTTCTCTGACTTTGAGGTTTTATTTCCTTTCATGAAAGGAAATTCTTCAATTCACGAAAGGAAATGAAATCTTGCAATTTCAATGAGGATCAATTCGGCAGGGTTTGGTCCAATTCCCTGCACTTCGTGCCATCCCATGTCATTTTACTGTTTTCTCTTCAGTGCAGAATTTTCTCTTTTTTTTTCTTTAAGCATTTCATTTCATCAAATTCTTCTCCTGTCCTTTTGTCTTTGTTCCCTGATTTGGGGATTTCGGTAAGTATAATTTTGGCAAGGTTTTCTCAAGCTCACTTCAAAAAAAGAACACCCCACTGCTGAAAGACTGCTCTCTTCATAGCTTTCTTCTTGGCACCACCCATGTGCTGGGCAACCCAGCCTCAGCAAAAGGCTACTTTTACTACTCCACCTAGGGTTAGGGTTGAGGAAACCACAAAGCCCAGAGCTCCAGGGACACCGCAGCTGCAAAAGGCACGCCAAGGACAGCACGGCACTGCCCCAACATTGCTCCCTCCATGCTTTTCTCCTTGGCACCACCCACGTGCTGGGCACTTCTGCGTAGGAAAATGCTCATTTTACTGCTCTGCTTAAGGTTAGGATGGAAAAAACCGCAAAGCCCAGAGCTCCAGGGACACTTCAACCACAAAAGGTGTGCCAAGTGGACCACAGCAATACCTTCAACCCGCTCCCTCCACACCTTGCTCCTTGATTCCACCCATGTGCTGTGCACTTGAGAAAATTTCATCTTAATTCTTTTTCTCTCCGTGGTTCACTTCATTCCCTGATTTTGAGATTTCTGTGTGTCATTTCAGCAAGTTTCGAAACTTTTCACTGCACCTCATGTCATCCCCTTCCATTTAAATATTTTCACTTCATTTCAGAATTTTCCAGTGTTTTTTCATTTGCATTTCATTTCATCATAATTCATCCCCTTTGTGTTCAGTTCATTTTGTTCCCTGATTTCAAGATATCATTTCCTTTCATGAAGCCACATTGTACACCAGCACACTGCACAGGGGCAGTATAGAACCTTTACCGGAGCTAGGAACATTTCATATGCATTTTTGGGGCCTTGGGTAGTTAAAACACCAGTTTTACGGGAGGAGAAACAATTATTGCTGCTGAAACAGCACCATGGAAATTAGCTTACCTTCTGGTTATTAATTTAAAAATGCGATTATTGGAAACACACACACAGCCTATTAATTATTACCCTTTCGCTGGCTATCAGATCTCACGCCATAGAAGGAAAAGGAAAGATTAAGAAGAGGATGGAGAGAGATACTCACCTCTTCCTGTAGGAAAAGAAACTTTTGAAGAGCCAGGGCTTCTACAGAAACCACCTGTAGTTGGACGGTCACACTGAACACCACAGTACATGTCCCGAAACAGAGCAGTAACCCCGCTGTCTGTCAGAGTTGATGGGGTCCTTTGAGAGCCAGCAGGATAAACTGCTTCCCAGCAGGATGCCTCAATCCATACCCAGTGTGTAGGTTTCATATATCCTCCCAAAACATACTCAAGAGTAAAAGCCACCTCTTCCTGTCCTGGCAGGGGGCATTACCAGCCACCACACAGCGTGCCTTGCTGTGCACATCTCCACTCAGCATCCTCGTCTGGGGACTCATTTCTACCAAGAAAGAGGAAGGAGTTGCTGTTCTCTCTCCACTAGCATTCATATCTTGGAACAACCATTTTTAAAATAGCAATAAAAACATTCAGCCAACTGCAACTTAACAGATACCGCTTACAAACTGGAGATGACACAACAATAAATGGGCAGCAAATACAAACTACCTCCGAAAGCAGAAGTCTTTGTGTCTCTTTCTCTGCACGCACATCCGATTTAAATTCGAAAGCGTACCTTTCTGATGGGGGAACCCGAGTTCCACAAGACCCAGCTGAAACCCACTCTTAGGATTCTGCCTGGAGAAAGACAAACTCTTGTTTCTTTCTAGTCTTCATAACAAAACTGCAGCACACAGAATGCAGCTTACCTGGGCAGCCAGGCCTCTCTCCAGCACATGTGAATGCATTTACACCAGGGAATTAAGTGGCTAACAACTCGCAAGAGCTATGCACTCAGGTTTGTCATATCCCTTTCCTTACGTATTTGGTTGGATATCCTTTACCTTCTTTTCCAGTGTTTCAACTTCAGCAGCCTTTTAACATTTTCTCCCTTTGAAATAATTAAATTAAAGCCAGGCCGGCCCAGCAGCTGACTGCCCAAGGGTAATTCTACAGTAAGGATCACACACCCTCACACTCACAGTCAGGCAGCCAGCAGGGCAACATGCAGCCAGCATTTTAAATGCTTGATGTGTCCCTTGAAGTGTTTTTCTAAAGACGGATCCCTCACGTTCTCTAGGCCATGCCAAGGGGCATCCTGCCTGGCATCATTTGGGGGCAGCCATGGGGAGCCCTGCAGCCGACAGCACAGGTGAGGAATAAGCACATCTCCCCTTTGCAGCAGGCAGGTATTGGCAGGACCTTAGCAGGATTGGAAAGCTCCAGAGGCAAGAGAAGATTTAGCTTGTTCTGCAGCACACTCTTCTTCCAGCCTCCCGCAGGCTGGGGGTCTCCTTCACACCCTGAGCACCATGATTTTTGTTGCCCACAGCATGAGGGAGAAGCCTGAGGTAATAAAGCACGAGGAAATTCCCTGACAGCACTTCCCATACATTGGAGGGCAGCTACATTCAGCAAGGCACCTGTGAGTGGTAGCAGGAGGCTCAGGTCTCTGCTGGGATCTTTGCAGGCAGCTTATGAAAACTTATTTCTACTAAAGCTGCTTCCATGAGAAAGCTCTTCCCAACATAGCAGGGAGCTGCTAGGATGGGCAAGTTCTCTGAGGGATGTTTCAAACTGGGTATGTCCAGTGTACAGATTGTAGGAGCATGGAAGGATTTTTACATCTCACCAGGCAATCTGCCACAGAAATGGTGTCCCCTTGACACTTAATGAGGTTTTTTAGGTAATTTTCTAGATAAAATAGCATTTTAAGAGAAAAGTTTGTCGCATTTGTATGTGTCTCATTTTTATATATAACTTGGCCATTTTAGATGAAAAATTTCTTTCCAAGTCTCCCTAAAGTAATGAGTGGGAAATTCAGCCAGGTTATTGATTCCCAACTTTTTCTTTTTTACAGAGAGCTTCATGGTATGATCCTCCTCAGTCCATCCCTGAAGCCCAGCTTCTCTTTCCTGTCTCTGCTGTGGTTTCTATTCCCTCTTGCTCCATCCAAGACACAACAGTTTTACAGGCCCCACGTGAGCCCAGGCCCAGCAGCTGAGCAATGTTCACTGGCACAGGGATGCCGTGGGGTTCACCATCCCCAAAGGAGCCTCTCACTCGCTGGGAGCTGGCCTGGGACCAGACACGAGAGCAGGATCATTTCCCTCCAGCGCAGCAAGGACACACCCACAGCATGGCTGGAGCTCATGACAAACACTTGTCACTACTTGTGAGAAGCTCATGACTCAACATGGTTAATACAAAATGTGTGTGTGCTCAAAGCTCCTTTTCCCTCAAATATCTCAGTTTCAGTCTTGCCTGCCTTTTTACGAGCTGCAATACCTTCTGCCCCATGCCATTAGGAGAAAGTACAGACTCAAATGTCTGAATGTATAAATGTTTCTCACAGAAATGTATTATTTTATTCTCTGCACAGAATTCTTTAAATTGTAAAGTGACAGCTGCAGTGAAAAGTCAGTGTTTCAGTTGCACCTCACAAGTTAACAGCATTTGGCTGTCATCACACCACTAGCAATAAACGTAGTAATAAAATTCTTTGTTTTGAAAGAGAGCTGCAAAGTGTTTCCTGACAAAAAACTGTTACATTAAATTTCCCTTGTTTGGTCTCACAGGCATCAGAAGGGATGGCAGCTTTTCCCAGCACCTTTATTGATGCATCAGGACATGGTGATATGAGAATACAAGAAAAAAAGTGTGGTTCCAATGACTGAAGACCAGCGATTGCAGAAAACTCAGCTCTTTAAAGAATGAAACTATACTTTAAACTAATAAAGATACTCACTGCTTTGAATATTCCTCCTGGTACAAGATGCTGCCACATGAAGTAAAACCTCTAACCTCCCATGGCTTTAACTGTTAAGGTATTACCATGTCCAGCTGTTACTGTGACCCTATCAAGTTACCAGCACAGAAATTAGGATTTCTAGTTCAGGACATTCTATCTCAGGTCCAAAATCTGGAACATTTTGCCCCACAAAATTATTAAAAATATCTAGGAAGAAAAAAGACTTTCTGTGTGCAGGGAAGAACTTTCCTGATGAATCCTGGGAATTTCCAACACTCCGCATGCTCCACACTGAGCTGGTAGCTGGGAGGGTGCTGGTGGCCATGCATTCTGTGCTCCTGGGACACGAGTCAGCTGGAGAGCAGAAATGCTACTGGCAAGGCAGAGAGGAGAGGGGGATTCTCCTGCTCCTTGCCAGGAAGGCCCAGTGTAACCCAGAGCTGTCAGAGCACTTGTCTTGGTTTCTCTTCTGTACCCAACTACCGAGCTTTGCAAGAGCTGAAGAAACTGAATTATTTCTGAGACTTCCCGTGCTCTCTCAGATTTGGACAAAACTGACCACGCATCTCAAATAGAACAAGGAAGGCCTGACCAGCAGAGAACATGGCCACAAAGGCTCTGGCTGCTTTAGAATTCAGGCAAAAGGAAAATCTTTCCTATATGAGTCAAGATTAAAAATCTTAAATTGGTCACCACAAATCAGATCTTAACACTTCTGATGGATTTTATCTTCCATTTTCTTCTGCAGCTAAAAACACTGTACAGCATCCACTTATTTCAGCAGAATAAATTTCATTTTTTTTTCTTTATAAGTCTATTTGTAAGCAACCAAGAAAGAAATCAACTGTGGTCTAGAGATTAAAACAGAAGTTTCTTGACAATTGAACTATCAGGCTTCAAGTAACCTAATCCTTGAGACCTTTTTATTCAATCTCTAAACCCTTCTGGGGACTTTAGACAAAAATTTTAACAACCACAGTAGTAAATTGCTGAGTGATGGTTCAGCAAGTGAAGCCCTGCCTTGCAAAGAGAAGCCAGAGAGGTGCTAGTGCAGACAGGCAGAATAACCCCATTCCTGTCAGATGAAAGCCCATAGCACCCAAAGCTGAGGAATGATCTGTTTAATAGCAGCAAGCAGCTTTTCTAAGGTAAAATAGAGACACTTCAGTCTCTGCGAGGAAAGTAAAGCCAGGAGATAACTGGTGAGGTCACCAGGAAAAAATGATCAGTGCAAAATACAGGGATGTTACAGAGAAGCAGCCAGTGCTCAGGACATTTTTTGCTACCTGTGGCTGCTGCAGCACCAAGATGCTGTGTCCTGTGTCCACCCTGCCCTGCCTCAATCAATCGCTCTCCTTGCCCCGAGGCCTGGGAGGATTTCTTCAGGCTGGCTTGTCAGCTTATTCCAGGGTAACAATCTCTTCTCTGGCATGAACTGTCATGGCTCTATCAGTGCTGGGAAAGTGAGGTATTGGCAAATTTTGCATTATGCACAGTTTGTCAGACACTGTCTCACTGATGTGACCACCACTTCCCCCCACTTTCCCTCCCCCTGCTTCCCAACAGACAACACCACCAGGCCATTTTTAATCCCTCTTCCACCACTTGCCCTTGTTTCTCCCAAAAAACTGGAGAGCCTGCATGTTGTGGCTCCTCCTCTCCAAGCTCCCCTAGGTATCTCAAGCTAAAGGCATGCCATGCAGTTGGACAGTCTCCTCCTTGGCACGGATCCGCCCCCAGAAAGCAGGACATGGGGAGAGGAAACTGGGAACCATGCAGATTCTGCAGCCTGACAAACCAGCCGAGGAGTGTGGGTTGTATATCTAGGCCAGCACACCCTCTGGCAAGTCACGTCTCTGCTCACTCCTGCTTTATCTTTTGCTCTCTGCATCAGAAGCTCTTCAGGCGAGAAGCCTTCCCACAGCCCTCCCTAATGATGATGAGGACCCAGTGATAATTCTGTTGTAAGTCACAGCTACAAATTCCATCCCATCCAACACTGAGGCTCTTTCTAGTCCATGTGTTCTTCCAAGTAGCCTTTTTTCAGCTCTTTTTTTGTTTTAAGGGATCATGCTTTGGCAGCTTACTTCCCAAGGTCAGCCACTGCAGGCTGCATGGCAGCCTGCCTTGGCACGAGGGTGTTGCTGGAAACAAACGCCCAGGGGCAGTGGACTGGCACTGGCATTTCAGAGATCAGCTGTAATGTCACTAATGAACCCACTCTTCAGTGTGGATCTGTGTGATGCCTCCACAATGAGAGCAGAGCAACAGAGCAAGGAACACTTTCTGTGACCAGCAAAGCAGCTACACACACAAGTTTAGACGGAAACAACTTTCAGCTGAGCACCATTCTGGATCCAGTGAGCACTGTCTGTCAGGATGATCTCCTGTGATGTGAAGACTTTGTCTTGCTCAGCCAGCAAAATCTCCTGTGCGAAGAGAACAAAGTTTTTGTTTCGGCTGGGAAACCTGAATCAAACAAACAAGGGGGGCCATGGAACAGACCTCCTTGCTCCTTACTCTGATTAAAATTCTTCAGTACAGTCCCCACTTCCTTTACTTAAAACAAGGCCTCCCAGCTCCCCCAAGAGGTGCTTTCCCAGCATAAGCCACCAAAGACCAGCCAGCTTCAAGGGAGCTGGCAATAACTCCACCAAGCTGTAATGAATGCTACACAGAAGGAGGAGGAGGTAAATCAAATAGAGCAACAGGGGAGAAAGCACACATCTGTCAGCTTGATGACTCCTTGGGAAGGGCCAGCACTCTCATGGCCAGCCCTCACCAGTCACTCCCAAGTGTGTCAAGAAGAGATGATACCTGCAAGATCTCAGCAGAACTTAGGTGCAGGCAGCCCAGGCCAGGATGCTCCAATTTAAACAAATTATCCAAGTTGCTATGGAAACCTCAAAGATGGAAAATAAGCACTTTGAAAACAAACCATAGTGAGGCAGATTTCCTATCCTCTCTGAAAAGGTTTATGACCAGAAAAACCAAAGTGGGCGTTAAACACTTTTGAGCTAAGGCAATAGTAGCAGCACTTGAGGAGGAGGCATTACGGATTGTCTTGCGGTGATTTTATGATGACACTTTATTCCCTAAACATCTGCTTTATGCCCAGAAATGTCTGTGGTATCTTTGAGATGAATTCTTCTGAAATTTGTCTCAAAACTGAGACATGGATTCACAGCACCCATCATACACGTCTTTTCTCCCAAACCCCAGGAGAATAGTTCTCTGTATTTTGCCAATGCTACAGTATGAAAATTCTGACTTCTTAACCCCTTCCTGGCACCCTGTCTCCTTCTACATAACTATTGTAGCTATAAATTACTATTTGTAGCTATAAATTACTACATGTAGCTATACTAACCCTATCAGTCATGACAAGCCAAAAAGACTCGGGTACAATTCATTTGATACAGATGGAGTAAAATTATCTATGGCTTTAAAGCTCATCAGAACTGAATATCCTAAAGAGTTCTTTTTCACAAAAAAAAAACCGACCCAAAACCCAACAAAACACACACACTAAAAAAAAAACCCAACAAAAAACAACAACAAAAAACCCAAACAACCAAAACCCAGAGCAGAGAAGTGACAGAACTTTGCTATTGATTTTAAACGGTGTGTGCTCAGATCAACCCATTGGGGCCCAAAAGTGCAGTATTGAATCAGATGTACTCCAAACTCACCAAGAGTTTGTGCTTGAATGTTCAAGTATTCTGTGATGAAATGATTACAAGTAGGATGGGGACAGAGTGATGCCAGACACCAGTGTGGTTAATTAATAATGTTATTGCCTATATAGCTGTTAAATAAATGAATGGTTACATATGGACCCAGTTGTGGGTTTTTTTCAGAACAGCTCCATCCTTCATGTTCCCTGAGAAAGGCAGGCTACTGTCTACCCTTACCAAAGACAGCTTCCATTTATCTGCTCCTTATCATCAAATCTGAGGGCCATTACAGTTTGGAAAAAGTGATGGCTGTTTTGGAAAAGGGAATCTTACCTGGGGTTATTAGTAGATTCCATCTGTTTGAAAGCCACAGATGGAACAGTTTTGAAGAATGGAATTTTTGAGCATTTTTTGGAAGTGACACAACTCTGCTGAAATCTTCAAGGTCCCTTCCAACCCAAACCATTTTGTATTTCAAAGAAAAGGAAAAAAGTAAACCCACAGTTTGTATCTTCCACATAAAAAAAAGACACAGAGGTGTTCTGTAAGCAAAGCAGCTCTTAGCAGCTGCTGCAGCACCTCAGATGGACAAAATCTGGTGCCAACCACAAGAACAAAACCCCCAGGCCAGCCCCCTGCCCTCAAATCCTCTGTGTACATATAAACAATATATTTTACTTTACCTTAGTGTATTCCAAGTTTTAATCATTTTTCAAAAAGTTTTTGGCTGAGAACACTGTACTGTCACAACAGTCCTGAGAAGGAAGAAAGTGAGCTTTATAACTGGAAAGTAATTCCTTTGGATGACAGTTTTAGAAATAGTTTTCAAATCCATGCAACTAGGGGAAAGGTTCCTCCACCTATCTCCAAGTTATAGAACGGAACCTAACTGCATATTTACCATTCTAAACACGCTGCCCTTTGCACCTGACTGCAACAGCAGAAACAGCTGAACAGTAGCACAAGTAATCTGCAAGTTGTCCTGGTCTCTCGTGAAAAATCTTTAGGTGCCATGGGAACACCACCAGGCTCAAGACTTCTCAAATCTTACTTTTGCACACATCCATTTTGAGAACTCAGTACGAGTGCCTGTAGCATTCAGCAACAAATTCCTACTGACAAATGTAGAAAATGTCCCTGCAGAAAGGTCTCCTGAGGAGCTCTGGGCTGGAATCTCTCCTCTGCTCAAAGCCATTTCCTGCCGTCTCGGCAGGCAGGAGGTTGCAATTTGCTGCCATCTGGCCAGCTGACTTTCTTGGGGAGGAGGTGGGGGAAGGAAGGAAGGACCCACAAGTTCCCAGCTGACAAAGAAACTTGACCTCTAGGCCTACTGTTCCCCTTGCAGCCGGTACACACAGGACAGGCTGGGGAATGATGCCGTATGCCTTCTCCTCACTGTCAACCAGATCTGGATACAGCGAAGCTGACACGTGAGAGAAAGCAGAACGCAGTACACTCCAGCAACAAAAGGAGCGCTGGGGGATAGAACATTTCTCCTATAAATCATTTCACTTCTGGGGAGGAAAACCTGGTCTTTTCCCAAATCAAAGGAAGTAACGAAACTAAAACAAAATTTGCTAACATTATAAATTGAAACCAAGAAAGGAAGTGAAAAACTGCTCTTCCACAGCAGTATCAGCCTCCAAGGTCCTGCCATTAGTAATGTGCCATAGATTCACTGAATTCAAATGAGTTGCAATTTCCATAGGCTGAGGTTTGGGGGTTTAAAAGTTTCCAACTCATCCCCATCTCCTACTCTTTCTTGCAGCCTGACTGCTCTTAACAGAGTGAAAACAAATGGAGCTTGTATGAACTGATATGGGCAGAAGTGTTGTCTTCTCAGAATACCTTGAGAAATTAGCACTGTCCCTCGGTCAAAGAAAACCACTGTCTGTCAGGACTGCCAAACCTGGACACACATACAAGGATGGGCACAAAGCTCCAGCGACCCAAAGAAAGTAAACATGAAAGTAAGTGTCTGCATCCTTCAACTCTTGATTCCCATGAAATACATCATAGAGCCTACAGAAAAGATTCAAATGCAAGGAAATAACATTACATATACTCCAAAAACATTTCTGTACAAACTGGGATGAAAGTGGAGACATCATTAGATAACAAAGCTAAGTTTTCTAATAACATTAATTCATTTTAAGAGAATAATGTACGGTGATTTAGGTAGAGAAGTTGCTTCTAGGAAATGATTCTGCCCAATTTCAGACCACAGGGAGTGAAATGGCTCAACATTTATGTCCTCGATGTCATCAATAACATTAAAACATAGGCATAACTGAGTATTAATAACTTAACTGTTCTCATCAAATAAGAATTTAAACCACAACAAATGCTGGCTAAGAAAAGACGTATTTTCTCAACACCAATTTATTCTTACAGTGAAGAGGGATGTTAGCTTGCTGACCAACGCTAACATGTTACAAGCCATAGAGTATTTACCTGTGCTTAGATCCTACTGCAGGCAGACAGCGAAGATGGACCAAACCTATGGTTTGATCCAGTACAGTGCTGTTATTTACCTGCTGTGAGAATTTAACCACACAGGCAGCACTCCAGACTGCAGTCATCAGCCCACTGGCCCATCGCTTCCCAACAGCAGGTGAATTGCAGCAGGCAAACTTGAAGGATTCCAGCAAGTCAGCCTGGAATCTGGTCTGAGCTGCTGACTGCTGATCTGTCACAGCAGAGGCTCAAGAGATAACCCTCCAAGTGATATTCTTTAATGCAATATGCACTGACCCAGGAGCAGGGTCATCAGGTGTCTCTGTTGCTTGCCTTTGCCTTGTCCTGTCTCCATGGATAAACAGGATAAAGTCTGACCACAGAGTGCATGGCAGAAGAGAGCCTTGACCCTCTGTTCCACTAGACACCAGTATAATTCAAGTAGTTATTTAAATTATGAAACTGATTGCTTAATTGGAAAAGGCTCTGCAACCTACAGATAAAAAGCAGTGCACTACCCTTTGGTGAAATGAGTAATACCCAGAGATCATCACCAAGTGCAGCTTTCTCATTTCTGTACAGACACATGGAGGTGGCTTTACATCAAAGAAGCCTGTTTCGTTATTACTTCCAACACAGATCACGACTTGGGAGTAAAGGAGAGACAAGACAAGGCGCAAAACTATCTGCTCACTGAATCTGCTCCAGTTGGGACCTCTCAAATCTTTCACATGCTTTGTGCTCCTTTAACAAGAATCGCTGTTCACAAACTTAAGGCCTGCGATTTAGTATCATCTAATAACATACAATTTCTGTCCACATAACACAAGCAGCTTCTGATTGCCAAAGATCTTAATAATATCAACTCTTTTCCCCATCACTTCAAGGAACTCTGCTCCTGTAAGGCTTCCTTTAAATCTGTAGCAACCTAAGGCTCTAGATCTGCTGTGGGTGTATATCCAGCAATGTCCAAAGTGGCTCTTCACTTCCAAACTCCATCAGGTTCTGGATAAATGATTCTAAATGTCAAGTTTATCCGTTCATCTCTAGAATGATATTCCTTAGGCACTCGATGCTGTAAGTGGCATTAGGGGAAAAAAAAGAAAAAAAAAAGAAGCATGAGCTTGTGCATTTAAAATACAGGTAATCAAACAATGAATAAAACCTTCGTTTCCTGCAATGGCTTTTTATTCATATTTCTAAACACTTAGCTAAGGTAAAAAAATCAGGTTCTAACTGCGCAGGGTCAGTTTTGAAAACAAAAAGTCTTTGTACATTACTGTAGACTTCTTAAATTAAGTTACAGCTTTTTGATACTCCAAGTTTCTGTATTGATTCTGCTCTTTCCACTGCAGGCTGCAACTTTCATTGCTGAACTTTTAATGCTGGAACATCTGAGCTGATTCCTACTGCATCACTTGGCACATGAAAGCAAACCCATTGGTTCTGTGGGTGCTCTGAAATTTGGAGGCAGAAAGCAACACTAATGCCTTGGAAAACAATTGTGCCACTGGAAGCAGAATACCTTCACGGGAGTGCCTCAGCATATATGGAAAACTGCACTGCAAGTAAAACACATTAACAGTGTCAAGGAGTTCTTACCTGCCAATCCTCCTGGGTAGCTCCTTCCATCACCAACAGAGTCCCGTGATCAAGTGGGATTCTAAGTCTTTCTACATAAGTATAGTCTCCATCCTCTTCCTAAAAGGAAACATTAGACATGGAAGAAGCAGGCACGTGCATTTGGTAGAAAATCAGCCCTCTAGAGAAGAGCTTAAAAAGCCTGTGAGGGGGGAGAAGGAGGCTCTTACAAGACCAAGAAGTCTAAGTAAACCTCTCTGTATCTGTATTTCATATAAAGTCCAGGAGATGAGCATTTTAGTGATGAAAGAAGCCATTGTATCTCCCTGCCTGGATGACACAAGTAAAGTTCAACAACCAGTTCCTGCATTTAGTGCAAAATTCTGGAGTGAGGCTGCACACCTTTTGGAAACATCTTAAAATAAACAGTTCTGTGTGGAGACATCCTGCAATAGCCACCCTAGATTCCAACAGTTAACTACTTTATCAAAAGTAACATCTTCCTGCTATTCTGAATTTGTCTTGTTACATTACATGCTGCTATGATACTAGCTGCTGGAAGAAGAGCTTTTCCTATTTAAAAAAAAAAATCTCCTTTTCCTATAATACCTTGTAAAACAAGTTGTCTTAAACTTTATCACCACTAAGCAAAACAGAATGCTAGACTAAAAGACAAATAATTTCCAAACTTTTGTTAAGCCTTTAGATCATGTACATCTATTTTAAAACTCAAATATAACCACTAGACATAGTGACACCCCGGCAGTGGTCTCACACATGCTGCATCAGTGGGAACAGCAACTCCCTACTCTCTATTGCTTTGCACTATCCTTTCCAACTTTAAATCAGATTCCTACACTGCTAAGTAAAGTGTGTAGTAGTCCAACTTGAAGGAGGTTTGTCCTTTTAAAAGTTCATGGCTTGCTGAAAAGCTCAAAATAATGAGGTAGAGTAACAAATATTTGATTTTCAGAAAACCAACTGGGACTCTGTGTGTGTGTTTACAAATAAGATGCAGATAGAAAGAGGACTGCACCTTCTAAAATGCAAAAGAGCTTGGTTGGTATCAAGTCAGTATGAACAAATGTTTTCTTATCTTCAGTTGAAAAAAGAGAAAAGCTTCAAAAACAGGTATTATAACCATGACCGCTGATGAAAAGCAGAGAAATACCACTGCAAACCTACCTCCTATTTCAGAGGATTACATCATTTCACTTTGTGGATGGACAGCAGTGGGGTTATTTTTATCTCTTGCTCATCTTAATTAAAAAGGAATTCTGCTAAGACAAATGATTTAGGAGAAAACACCCTCTTGGCTTAGAAAAGTCAGTATGTAAAAACAGCAATTACTTTCTGGTTTAAATGGGACATCTCTGAGCTCCATTTTATTTTGAAAAAGAGATTTTTATGTCAATTTACTTTGAAGTTAGACAAAAAGTTTTTACTTTCTTACATGCCATTTCTAACGCTGTCAACCAAAGCTCATTTCAGAACTTTTATTCCTAGAGCTGATGTCAGACATACAGAAAGCTCACTTGACTTTCAGAGGTCAAGAAGTTTATGAAGGAAATTTATTTTTGACATCTAAGGTGGAAAAGACTTTCTGGTAACAAACATGGAAAGAAGTGCATCAGGTAACTTCTTTACGTTCATTTTGTAACTCTATATATGTACTACAAAACCAGGTATAGTAAAGCAACTGTTCTGCTTTTTAATATATTAGAACTTTCATAATCTTGAGTTACACATTTAATACCATCAAGCTTTACACTATCCAAGTACACTGGTTAAACCTTTCATTAAAATCCTTAACTACAGTAACTACAGTTAAGTAAGGAAAGCTCAGTGTGAGTTGATGGGAAGCTGTGAATACAAAATCTGTAAGAACTCCTGGACTACATCAAGGTTGTTTTCTTGAAATGCTATCAAAATCAAAAAGAGAAAAGATCTAGTATAAATCTATATAAATCACCCAAGTTTGTTTCTTAAGTCTCAGGAAAGTTTATTGCTATAGTAGTAGGAAATGGTTTCTGGACAGTGTAGAGGAATCTCCTATTATAAAGAAAAGTAAATGGAAACATCCTGTAGAAAAATGTATAAATAATAATGCAGTTATACAAGCAAATGATGCAAAATCATTTTCAGTGGCAAAAGTCAGCATCTTTCATGGAGAATGCTGGCTTCCAGTCTTCTGCTTCACCTATTCACTCATTACTAAGAGAATTACCCTTACAAAAGTTAAAATCTCGTATTTTTCAGATTTCATCTTGATTGTACCCCTATCTTCCAGTTTACTTCTCTAGCACCAGCTGTGTAAACACCCTCCTCCACAACAAAGTAGTCTCATCTATCAATACTCCTGCATTTTAACACGTTTATTCTGTCTCTGACAAAATCCTCCCTGCAGTTCTTTTCTCTACAGATTCAGTAATAATGAATATCAGTTATACTGCCCTTTCCTCACATAATGCACCGGCCTGCCTACACAGGCCTATCTTTAAACTCCTTCAGTCCTTCTGCAGCTGAGCACTCCCTTCCTCCTCTCTGCTTGTCTACAGCTTCTCAAGTCCTGCCAATACTGGTGGACAACACCTCCTCCTCCTCTGCAGCCACCACTGTCTGTGAGTCTCCTTCACACCAATCTAGAAGTTCAACTCTCTTCATCTTGATCCGAATCTCTGCTTCTACCGTGCTCCACATATTCCCACATTCATCTTCAATTAGGTCTGTTTATGCACAAAGGGCTATTTTTCTGCTGTTTCCAGAAGTACTAGGAGATCCTTACCTTCTGCTAGAAAAAAGGACCATGCTTCAGTGATTGATTTGAAGGACAGACCCATCTGAAGGCTGATTCTTAGAACACCACAAATACCCTGCTATTATCTGACAGGTGCAAAGCTCTGTCCCTTCCCAGCAGCCACTGGTTTCCTTGGTTACAGATGGAAGGGGAGCAAGCTGACACCTGGCTTTCTAACTCCTTCCACAGCTCACACAGCCATTCACTGGACAACCACCCAGCTGGTCCCTACGGCACCCACACCTCTGCCACAGGGCACCTGCCAGTGGAACGTGGGAGCTTAGTGGGACATCAGGTACCACCCTTCCCTGCTGTACTAACATTCCCCACTCAGCTTCCAGGAGGACACAATCAGATAACATGGCACTGTCTCAGAGTAGGGCAGTGACAAGCAAGAGTAAGAAACGGTAGTGAGGCTGTATTGGAAACACCCATCCCACAGAGTGAAATCAGTTCCGCTGGACTGGGAGGATAAAGTCATGCCCAAGTGGGAATGGGGGCTTGAGGCTGTGTGGGGAATGGGAGGAGGTCACGGTGCCACAGTGGTGACACTTATGCTGTAGGCAAGCACAAGAGGACTCACTGACTCAACTAATAGCTGTGTGAACTGTGTATGAATCACAGCTTTTACTAAAGCAAAATATTTGTCTCCTGGTTTCAGTGTAGGCAGGAGCTACAACGATGGGGGTAGGGGGAACAAGGAAGCAGGAGCAAGGTTAAAGTAATTTACTGGAAGTAGAAGAAAAAAGAGAAGAAACCAGATCACTGTAGACTTGGAACTATGAAGAAGGCATCCAAAAAACCTTAGAAACCATTCAAAGCAAAGGAAAAATATCAGCTACTATCGTGTAACTGGTCCAAATAAACAGAAAAGGCTGTATTTAGAAAAAATAATGCTTAAAAAGAAAAATTCCAGCAGGCAAAATAAAACAGTTTCTGGCGTCATGTTAATTCCTATTTCAGTTAGGAATTTACACCTGAAATGTATTTGCAGCTTTTTTTACACGCACTGGGCTGAAATTCCAGTAGGAATTATTTCTACTTATCCACAAAGGATGCTTATTTAAGCAGATACAAATAGTCTATGCATGTCTCTACACTCTATTACCCTCTATTATATGATGAACACTTATCCAGTATAGTGCTCACCAAAAAGTAAAACAGAGGACTGAACCTTTCCCTCCTCTCACCCTAGAACAATTTTCAGGATAATAAAAAACCACTTAAAGCTAAGTAACTTTTTTTTTTTTTCATTTTTGCCAAGTGAAAAAAGATTTCAGATTGTGTGATTGCTTCAGAGTGACTTATATAAACACTACCAAATTACTAACAGACAGTTGTCAAAATACAGATAAACATGCACAAAAAACCCAACCCATCAACACTACTGGTCATCTTTTCAGTTACAGAAAACAGGATTTTGTTCACTATCAGATTCATCCACATTTCAAGATATAATCTAGAAGATACCTGTAGAGATACCAAGATGAACTGAAGTCTCTGAAGGCTCTGATCTAGTACTTTTCAACTGCCCTTCAAGCTGTGACCTCACTTGTGGTACATACTCCTTTGTACTCAGTACATGATCCCACTCAGGAAACCACACTTTTTTCCCAGTACCATTTATCCACAGTGACGTTCTACCATTTCTCATCTTGTATGTTCATTGTATCTTTCATCTCAAAATACTTAAAAGCATTTACAAGAACAGAGGGAAACGAAGGCCTTTGAAACCCTAGAACATGAAATAGCAGAACGTTGGCCCTCAAAGAGGTTTAATTTTGAGAGGACAAGGATTTACTTTCTATTTCCCTCCTCAGTGAAGACTAACTCTGGAAAACCCAGTGTACTGATACTGGCAGACTGCAAACCAGGGAGAGCCTGAATGCCTGTGATAACTGTTAATCTGAATTCCTTTTCCCTAGATTACATTCCTCTTCCTGTAACTTGCTTTTTAACAAAGGAATGATCAAACTTCAAAGATCTACAATCAGTTTTAACTTTCTCTTAATGAAAGAGAGAATACTACAGTACAATAGAGTATGAAAATTACTTCTTTGGTGCTACAGCCTGAAAGGTTGTAATTTCCATCAGAGCCTCTTGTAACTCCCACTTGGCAAAGCATCTATTGTCATAGGATGCTCTCAGGAAACTGCAGGCTTTGGGAATTTGCAAAGAATACATAATGTGTGCCATGTAATTATTAGGTATGAGTTCCCTTAGGCACAGGACAGACTTAATAGCAACTATTTCAAAGATCTGCACATGGGCATTCTACCTCAGAAGAAAGGTATGTCACACTTGCAAAAGGAATACACTTCACAGGCAGCAAGACTCAGCTAGTCAGAAATAGCAGGTCAAAGGTGCTAAAGAAAACAAATGAGGAGAGCTTGAGGGGTACATCTATAGAAAACCATCCATCTCTGGAAGGAAAGGGAAGAAATCGTGCAGTACAGATCAAACAAGGCAGCCAAGTACAAATGGCACAGACTGAATTCCCCCTTTGCTAATAGTGGGTGTGTTTTCAGAAATTCTATTACAAAGGCATCTTACTCAAGAACTAGGACTGATTTTTAAGACAGAACCTGCAAAGTTTATACTGAAGTTTATTTCATTCTGATTCATCGATGGGGAACACAGGCACTTCTAAAATGAATCCAAGCACCATTTACAGTTTTCTAGAGGAATAAACTTTCCAGCTGACATTTTATTATCAACACAGCATCAGGGATACTTACTCATGCTATGCCCACTGACATAAAAGACTGGTTATGTGATCTCACGCTCAGGGACCAAGATTAAATTCACTTCAGGCAACAAAGAACTTACAAATTGGAGAACTGGTGAAAAATACAAACTGTTTGTTTTCTGGCTCAATTTCTGACCTTTGCTGTTCAATACTAGGTGACCCAAGGTGACTCTTGATGGGCTTTAGTAATTAAGTTCTCTTAAACAGGGGGAAAGCAATAAACATATAAGTAGCTATAAGACTCTCTCAGTGTGATAAGAACACTCACAGGAGAAGGTTTCTTCCTCATCTCAAAGGTCCGAGTAGCACCGAAGCTGAGCGAGGCAATGATGGGATTTTTTCCCAGCGACGGCTCGTCGTCACTGTGCCAGTCCACACTGTCCTTCTCACTCCGGTAGAGGTTGCAGAGAAGGGAGTTGAAGGTGTGGCCAGTGAGCTCTTCAATGCGCTCTTTCAGCACGGTCAGCAGAGGATGCCACTGCAATCAGCACAGAGGGGGAGTGTAAACGCAGGCCAGGGGCAGGTAATGCAAGACAGAAGGTGAAAACTACTAAGAAACAAAATATACTGCACTTTAATCACAATAAACATAAAATCAAACAAATGACTCACAGCAATTCTGGTGATATTTTTAGTAGAGCGGAGGAATGGGCTGGGCTTTCTGCAAAATATGCACACGTTACCCACTGCTCAATACTAAATCATCTCTTAAAACTCCGAAGCCAGGTTGCCCTTCATACTAATGGAGGCAATCAGTGACTAAATGACACTGCTCTCAATTGCCTGCAGCTGTTGACAGAGAACAAGAGGAAAGGCTGGCCTAACATGGCCCTCTGTCCCCACTCTCTTAGCACAGCTTGTTGAGCTCAATTCATCACCTCTTGGGGTTTTGACTCTGACAGTGTAACTTTTCAGTGGGTCACAAAACCAATGTCACTGGCCCTGGATTTCATCCTTCCCTTTGCTAACATCTTGCTGAGCCCACAGCCGAGGGAAGCTCTGCACATTCCATTACAACTCAGTTCACTTATTTAATGTTATAAACTTACATCATGACTTTCATCTGTCAGAGTGCTTTTAAGAACTACACAAATACATAAAAGAAAAAAAAAAGCCAAAGCAATGTAGGCCAGAATTTTTGCCCATTATATAAGCAGAAACAGAGATCAAGAGAGGATAAGAAACTGATTCCAAATCTCCCAGTGCACCACTGGCAGAAGAAGCAACAGACAGATGGAAGTATTTTCTAGTATCCACCTCTAATAAAGAAAGCTGCACTACCTTCTTCCCAAGATTCCCCAAGTTTAACAAGTATTTAATTTATTGGTTACGCTGCAGGGGCCTCAACATAACCATCTTTCTCTACTGGGGTATTTCTAGCTAAGTCACGCCTTCAGCGATTAAGCATCATGTGAGTAATTAATTCTACATAAACATAGTTTGCAGCTATGGGACATGTAGGGAAAGCAGTAATACCACCCAAAAAAACCCCCTCAAAAAAGTTTGCTTGCAACTGAGCTGCCTGAATGTGCACAAGAGTCCAACAAGAATTACTGAAAGCACTTCTCAGGGACCAAGCAGGATTAGATTTCTTCAATTCCCATCACAGAAGTATGTATTACTAAAATGTTACCATATGGTGAGTTTTACAATATAGCTGAAAGCCCACTACAAACTTGCAGCAGTGGAAGAAGGTCTGTTGAAACATTACTGTGTCACCAACTCTATCACTGCTTAGAAAGAAACATTTTCTAATACCAAAATTCATTTGGGCACAAACGCTGGATTATATCTAGAAGTGTTGCAATCACACCATTTCTTACCAAACAAAAAAGGAGGGGCACAAAGCTAGTTAGTCCTACAGATCAAGTGTTTAAGGCACTAATCAGTTTTGGTTAAGCTGTGCACTGAATTACATTTCACTCAGGATATTTTTGTGATAGAAACTATTCTACAGGTAAGGACTGTGCTCTTTACACCATCCCCTGCTTCTTCTAAGCTGCAGGTACTCACACTTGCAAAGCTGAGTGAAATGTCCATGTGCAGTGTCCTCATAGATCTGCCTATGGGCAGCTGCCAGACGAAGAAGGGCTGGCTTCCAGCTATGCAACTTCTCCAGTGCATCCCACTTTCTGCCTGAGTTTCTTTCTCTCAGTAAAAATCAGAATTATTCAGGAATAAAAGACAGAAGCTGCATGAGTGACTCATTTAAGCCTTGTACCTTTTGGATGAGAGAAACAAGCCAGTGGTCCAATGAGTGCTAACTCAGAACTTGATGCAAACTGAAAAGAAACCCTGAATTCAGGGTACGTGGGCTCTAGCCAATCTCTGAGCAGCAACGGGTTTCACAACAGGCAGTTCTGAACTGGATTTAAATCATTAGTGTACAACAGAATGATTTTGTGAGGGCACTTCCAATCCCTAAAGCCATTCAGCTTTCAGAAAAGGCCATTTAAAATAGTATTTCACAAGTGAGTACCAAAGAAACGCCTGGTTTTCCACAAGTACTGCAGGTCATAGAATTTTTAACTACAGTATTTTTGAGGCTACAAAATCTTTGCAACTCATCATGTTAAATAATGCCTTTCCAACTCTTCCCAAACTGAGCTGTGCTAGATGGTATCCCACTTCGGAGCAGTTCTGGCACTTGGGACACTTTTCCCTCACGCTATCCAGCTTTCAACAGTGACACCTAATTACTGCTATGGAAATTTTAAACAAAGCGATACCAAGAGACAGACTGATGGGACAACAGGCTGAGAGAGAGAGAGAGAGAGGGAGAGAAAACATGAACAAAACATCACTGAGTCACTCAGAAGGTTTTTAACTCTTCCAAAACAGTGTGGGAAATTACATGCAACAATCTGGAGTTGCTGAGCAGATGAGCTGCATGTGTGAAATTTCATAGCACCCACACAGGAATCAAAATATGCCTAAACTTTAATTTAAGCAGTATTGAACCTAAGCGTTTCCGAAAGTAGCTATTTCAGGAATTGGTATTACTGTATCTTTACAACAAAAACTCAGTGTAACTGTGTGCAGTGCAGTCTCCCATATAAAGATGCCTGGAGTCAGTCACACTGAGCAATTCAGAGTTTTGTCCAAAGCAAAACTTTAGAGCAGTAACTTCCTTTTGGCAACATTTAGCAACTAAATCACGCTCCTCTCAGTCAACTCACTCATAAAGTGTACTTTACAAAACTGACCACATTCCAGTAGAATCAGCTGCTGATCACAGATGCTAACAGATACTCTATAGACACCTAGAGGACAGAGGGAATTTTTGTCTCTTGATCTCTGCAAAGGATTTCTCTGTAGACAATAATAAAACACATACATGTAAATATATACATACATTTGGATTTGGCTGCATTGTTATCCTGGAGTACGTATAAGGAAGTTCCCCATACCAGGATGTAAGCCGTGGTTCCTCAAAAGATACTTCTGAAAAAAAAGAAAAACAGGAAGACTTTCTCAGTTGCCTTATCAAAGAATTTGAAAATGGAAAGATGATGCAATTCTGCGAAGAAACTTGATCAAAAAGAGACTGTCCATTTACCTAAAGTTAAAAAGCAGCCCCTTAAAATCCTCATCTTTACATAATGAACGCAAATGAAGGAATGAAATTATTTAAAATCAGGCGTGCATCTGCAGGAGAAATTACCTTGCCAAAATCCTGGAAACACATCCATTTTCTTACCCCTATGCCAGACAGAGTAGGGACTGGATGAGTTAAAGACAGCAGATGAAACTGAAATTTTATTTATAAATCTGGCTTGTTTTACGTTCACCTGGTTCTAGTGCCCAGTATGCTGGGGTAAGTTTCAAGATGCAGATGGCTCCACTGGAAAGGGTGAAGTAGAAAGGACTGTAACACCCGTGGGACATTACAGAAACAAAATGTAGCAAGGCTGGCCACAACATTTTGTCAAATACGTGTGTGCTCTGTGGTACAACACAAAACATCAGGTTAAAAATACTTTCAGCTTCTGAAAAGACTATCTTGGCAACTATTTCTCATGCTTGACAGGTAACATTCTCCATTATACTGTCCCCTTATTGCCAGCTGAGAAACACACGTGGTGAAGACATTTTCCAGCCCCGTCCAGTAACTACTCTGATACATTATCTAATATCAGTTCCTGACCGAAAGTGAAATTCAGCTAGAACAGGTGCCCCTTAGTGAACAAATCCAGAATAGCAGCCTCTTCTCCCACTGCATACTGGAACTAATAAGTAAAGCCAAAGGAAAAGGAACATGCAGCTGATGGGATTTTAAGTAAAAGAGGCAAAAAATATACTTCATGGAAGAAACCTCCAAGAACACAATTCTTGCAGCATTGCTGGGAGATTGGATGAAGGGATGGTGACCAGACTTAATCTTAAAATGACCAGACTTAATCTTAAAATGACCAGAGATGACAGAAGAGACAGTAAAATTCCAAGATTTTTAAGACAGGTAGTTTTAATCTGGAAAGATCTCGTTTAGTTGGCAATAGTAACATGGTGTTAGCGGTTGGAAAGTAAGCTGCAGTAGCCTTCAGATATGCACGGAAAACCTGCACGGAAACTTGAAGGAATGGTAACACTGAAAATGAAAAACAATTCTAAACAACACACAGACTCTGTTATGGAATTGACCTGTGACTGACCTGAAAAGGTGGTCTACACACTCCTTACCCTGTCTGATGTGAGTTCGCTGACCCCAGGGTATGTCTTGGAGGAGCTGCTCAAACATCCAGTCTGCTTGTTCTGAGTCAATAAAGCCAGGAATCAAATGAATCCTAAAGATGAAAAAGATAAAAGAAAAATGGAAGGGATATACCTTTCTCTATCTGCTTTGGGAAATTATTTTCATTTCCAAGATTCCCAAAGGAGCTAAAAATGGCTGTAATGCATCATATCAAAAATCAAAGCTCAGTATCCTGTTTCTGACCACAGCCAAAAGCAGGTGTGAAGGAAAGAATAGAAGGGCTCCTGTTGAGTCTTACCCTCACCAAACGTATGTAATTGCTTTTCAAAACTTATAAAATCATACAACAACCAACAATATACTATGAATTCCAGAATCAGCCACATGCTGTGAAAAATGGCATCCTTCTGCTTGTTATTAACTTCACGTCTGATAAATCAGATAGCCCTGATTATGGTAATACAATCAACAAAAGTAAATAATTACTCTTTATTCACCATCTCCACATCACTTAGAATTTGATAGCCCTGCCATTTCTATCCCCCTTTTCGAAGCATCAGGAAAAGTATTTAGCGTAAGGACAGTATTTAATGTCTCCTATTTTTTCATTTCCATGTGCATGTTAAATTATTTTGACTGGACCAACAATCATCCAAGAATTACAGCCACTGTGGTGGGCTGCAGAGCAGGAATGCTGCTAACAGCAGTTTACTCTCTCAAGTATTCCATGCCCCAAAGATGTCACAATAAGACTATATAGTAAAGGTGTTAAACAAAGATGCAAATCTGATTATTAACTTTCCAGAAGTATATATATTCCATCAGTGTATTATGAAAACAAACTCCAAAAAATGCAGGATAACCCAGCTGGCTGTGTATCTTGTCTCTTTCCAGCTGGTCAAAGCTTTTACTTTTCAAAATGCTTTACAAATTTATTTGCATCTTTAGAAAAAACTAAGATGAAAGCAGAAAAATAAAATAATACAATAATCAGAAGAAATTAACACAAATAAATGCACAAAAATTACTATGTCCTTAGCATTTTTTCCACTATTAATAAAAATCTATCAAATTCAGAAGAAGAGGATTAATATTGATATTGCAGCTAAGTCAGCAAGGTAAAATGTATTTCAGTTAGTAGGAATCACAGAAAAAGTACTTTTTGTTTTGAAGTGTCCTGAAGCTGAAATAAGTAAGGTATGGCATATAAGCAGAAGGGACAATCCTAAAGTTACCACAATTGCCTAAAGTTAAACGCTTTTATTAGATTAATTTAAAACAATTCCAATTTACAGCTACAGGTTTTGGGCCGCTCTTAACTGTACAACACAGACATCACACACTTGCTAGCACACGAATACTGATTCAAATTTGCAGCAGCAACTTACTGTGAATCATGACACAAATGGATACAGCCCCTCATCCTTATTCTGGAAAGAGCACCAGATGCAGTACACAGCAGATGTCAAGAGGTTTATTTTTCTCTTCAGTGCTGCTCAGAACTGCCTAAGTCCCTGGTATCTGACACTCAAAAGTATTTCCAGAAGTACTTTAAACAGATGATGTACAGGAAGGGCAGTGTGCAGCTGCTAAAGTCAAAATCCTCTGCAGAGACTGGACTTCAGAACCCTGAGTATCACCATGTCACTCTGCAAAATCAAGTAACGTTTCATCTACTTACCTAGAAATGCCAGTTGGTCCCTTGCTGAGCTCATACACACCGGGCTTGCTGGGGATGCAGAAAGGAAAGAACCATCAGGAAGACAAACAAGAAATTACCTTAGACCAAGCAGCACTGACTAGAACTGCTGTAGGCCTGGACCATGGGAAGTTTTCTTTAAAAGAAAAGAAAGTTAAAAAAGGGAAGAAATAATGTCCTGGACATAAAGGTCAGAGTAAGGCAGCAAGGCGTGCTGCAGAAGCAAATGAGTTTGTGTGTACTTCCTGTCCCTCCTTTCACCAAAGGCTCAGTACACAGTTTTAGAGCTCTTAGAAAAAAATAAAAGAGGGATGCCACAGGGAATCTAAAGGAGACAACCATACGTGACTGCACTCAGATCACTATGTTTGGATTTATACGTACACTGAGGAAGAAAATTCTACCACGATAGCCAAAGTGAAGCAAGCTGGATTTTCAGTATCTCTATCTCCACCATACACCACCACACTTTGTCATGCTTCATGCCAAAGTTATCCTGAGAAGATCCCCATTTCAACACAAAGGGTAAGTGACATACAAATACCCAGCTTCACTGTGACACTAACTAACAGCTACTTCTCTGAGCCCTGAAAGAAGCTGCCATACCAGCTGTATTTCTGGTGTATTCCAGAGTACGTAATTTCCAGCACAGTTTACACTGGGACTGTCCCAGGAAAACGTACGCTGCTAACCAAAGGAGACATACTGGCACTTGTGCTGAACCAGAATGCCCAACCGATCATGATTACTGGCTTCCCAGCTATGCCAAACGCACAAAAACCAGTTAACAGACTTGGACTCTCCTCATAATACATTGAGCTCATTATAAAAGGGTTAAAAGTCCACAATTTCTACCCCTACCAACCACGACGACAGAAAAAGTGCACAGAGAAGTCAGCAGGGTACTCACTCTATCACACCTGCCTCAGGAACTCTGCGCTCCACCTGAAAGGTAACAAGACAGTACATGGTGAATATTAAACTACCTGGCACTCTCCAGTCAAACAGAACTCATGGTCATCTCTAGTGACTCTGTATAGCCTCACACTGATAAGCCAGTGAGAAAAACACACCTCAGGGCATGAGGGAAGTAGTAACAGCTCACCCACTCCCTCCTCGCCCCAGAAAAACTCTCAAATGCAACTACCATTGCAGGCTGGTTTTTAGCCATCAACTGCCCCCTAAAGGACACTGATTTCTAAATTATTTGGATTATTACAATACTCACTATTTATCAACTGCAATCAAGAAAATTCTTATGTTTATATTTATATTATATTATATTTCTTATCTTTATATTTATAAAAATACCTTTATGTAAGTAAAAATTTAGAGCAACCCTAAGAAGCATGAACAAACCCTAGGCCTCAGTCAAATGAGCAAAACACAAGAGAGATCAGACACAGCAGGAGCTTACACTGTAAAGCTGTCTGCACAGCTGAGATAGCTGTATTTTGTTAAAAGACAAACAGAGTAGTTTAATCCAGCCTTGGCTATCATTCTGGTCGTCTCAGGGATTTATGCTTCTCTTCTCTGAGCTCAGTGGAGTTCTGATTTGAAAGGAGTTACTGCATTGAGCCAACAAGAGGATCAAAATATAGTATTATATAGATAGCAGGTCTCTGCCACAGAGAAAAGAGAATCTTCCCAGACCATCTTCAGTGCTTCCAAGCCAAGATGACAGCCTTTCAAATAAGTCCAGCTTATAAAGAAGTGCTCATGATTATTTTTCTCCCCAAGCAAGGAAGTGCCCCAACTCTGCATAGAGCACAATATCCTTCATCAGCTGATGGGACATGAAGACTATAAAACAAATCCCATGCCCTTACCCTGCAGCAAGGATAAGATAAGACAAATACCCCATCTGAGGAGAACAAGAAAAGCTCAAATCATGCTTAGGACATTGCACACTGAATATTTAGTAGAACATACTCTTTTGACTCCCTAAAAAAAAGAGTTGTTATGAACAGGCTAAACAGAGGGACCATAACTTTCCGTTTGCCATATATGCAAAACAGTTGCAAACTCTGCTTAGTAAAAGCCCCAAGTTCAGTTCAGGTGAGTTTTTTATTGTTTTTAAACAATGGACTATATTCTTAAATTTTTATCCTTTCTATCATTTGAAGTTTAATAACAGATGAGATTCTGCTAGTTACCAGGTAATTTTTACCTCTGATGGCTTTTCAAAGACAAATTGCTTTTGAGTGTGATCTTTCTGCCTCCATGCTGGTATGGCACCTACAGGGGCGAGGCTGTTGGCCACAGGTGCCTTAGGTGCTAAAGCAAAGAGAGAAAGAAGAAAGGATCACATGAATTGAATATCACCATACAAAAAAATATAGTTAGATAAACTTATAGAATCATTCCTTGGAGTATATCTCCTCTGCTTGGCAGAGACTCCAGGAAACTGCCAAACCTAAGAGTTAAAATAACAGTTAAATAACTGTTAAATAGCTGTTATATATATATTTTTCAGTTCCTGTGCAATTTTTGTTATTCATGGACAAAACTGAAAACATACTTTTGATAAAAGGGATGACATCTGTAACTTTTCAATTCTACAACAAACACTTATCACACACCAGCAGAAATTGCTCCATGCAGCTAAGCTGCTTCCCTCTGTATTCTTTTTCTTAGGGGAGGGGAAAAAAAGAGAAAAATACTTTTATTAAAACAGGATTTTTAAACCAGGGAGAAATGGGAAGAGCAACTCAGGCATACCACTTCAAGTGTTTTATTTACACAAGCAAACATGCCTTAAAAGGGGCCCGAATACCAAGTCTTCACTCTGCATAATTCAAACAATGGGGAAAATATTTTTTTTTAATCCCCTTAGGAACAGGAGGAATGAAATACACCTGTGACATAAAATTTTGAGGCCACGTGCACAAGTCAAAATAGTTGGCTATTTTTCTCATGATTAAAAAACCAGCTTGCCTAGGATGCTCAGTCTGCAGAGATACGGGAGCTTTACAGAAACCGTCATCAGGTGAGCGGAACATGTTTTGGGCACGTTCACAAAAACAAACCAGTCCCTCTTGCAAGACTGGAAACTAAAGTGCTCCTCTGCCTCTACACTCCTTGGTTTCAATGTTTGCTAAAAAACCCTTGATTTTAACTTCATCCCTTTCCACTACTTCTCTTTATATCACAATGATTCCACCGTGAAAAGCTAAATGAAGGCACATAATGGGTTTTATGAATAAAAAGTGGCTGATTGTTGTTACAGTCGGCTCCACCAAACACTCTTCGTCTCATTCAAGCTGCCCAGAGATACGAACGACGCGCTCACCTCAATGTGTGCATTAGCAACACATCCATACCCTGCGTTCTGCATCCAAAATCGCCGCACCTGTGGCACAAATTCCACTTAAAAACTGGGTTCGAACACCGGCAGCTCAGTTACCGACGGGAGCGGGGGAAATGGGGCCAGCCCTCGGGGCCGCGCAGCGCGGTCGGAAAGTGCAGGCGGAGACCGGCCCCGCTGCCCGCCCCGTGCCGCCCGGGACGGCCGTGGATAAATCCCCGCCCTCGGCAAGGGACGGAAGGGCAGTCCCCGCCCGGGGTGCCGCGCACCGCGGCGAGGCGGCTGCGGGCGCTCCTTACCTGCGGGTCGCCCCGCCGGGGCGCCGGCCCAGCCGCCCTGCACCCGGGCCCGCTGCCGCCTGTCCGCCATGCCCGGCNCTGGGCCCGGCTGTGGGGCCGCAGCTCCGCCCGCCGGCCGCGCACGCAGCGGCACAGCCTCAGTTAAAGGTTCCTCGCTCGGAGGCCGGCAGCGCCCAACTCGCTTCCCCACCGAGCCTGTCCCATTCCAAGAACCGAGTGAGTGTGCACTCCAGGTCTTGAATGGCGCCGGTAACAAAAACATTTTTGGAAGCAGCAGTGCAAAGGGACGAAATTGATGCCCCCAGCCCCCTCCTATTTTCTGACAGGTGCCCAGGATAGCCCCAAGGACGTGGACAGCTATTAAATAAACAATACCTCAATCACCAAGGTAAACAGACATTCAAAATCAAAGTCGAGGCAATTTAGGTTAAAGTATAAGTAAAATTTCGGTAAAAAATTAGGTTTGTGATTCTTTGCCGCAGCTTGGAAAACAGAAGACCTCAGAGGAAGGATGAGAGTGGGAACCCAACCTGCAGCCTGCCACCACATGAAGGGACCACAAGCTCTGAGAACCTCCTTACCTGGGTTACCCCTCCTTCTGTGCCAGTTGGATGTGCATACTATTCCCTCTGCCATGCCTTTCCGAACACCTTCAAAAGTTAGGAAATGGTGATTTGGAAATAATTATTTATTAATAGCTTAATAGTGCTAATAAAATCTGTGTTCCACTGATTTTAAAGTATCAGCACTGTAAAATCATAGAATATCCCCTGTGGAAGGGATCCACAAGCATCATCTTAAGTTCAACTCCTGGCCTTGCACAGGACAGCCCCAAAAATCACACCATGTGCTTTTTGAGAGTGTCAGCCAAACAATTCCTGAACTCTGTCAGGCTTAGTGCCATGATTGCTTCCCTGGGGAGCTTGTTCCAGTGCCCAAACACCCTCTGGGTGAAGAACTTTTTCCTAATATCCAACCCAAGCACCCCCTGACTCAGCTTCATGTTGTTCCCTTGGTTCCTGTCACTGGTCACCACAGAGATCGGTGTCTGCCACTCCACTGCCCCTTTTGAGGAAGCTGTAGACCACGATAAGTCTCCCCTCAGTCTCTTCTTCTCCAGGCTGAACAAACCAAGTCACCTCAACTGCTCTTCATAAGGCTTCTCTTCCAGGCCCTTCACCATCTTCATAGTCATCCTCTGGACACTCTTCAATAGCTTTATATCTTTCTTATATTGTGGCACTCAAAACTGCACACAAAATATTCAAGGTGAGGCCACACCAGTGCAGAGCAGAACAGGAGAGTCACCTACCTCAGTTGGCCAGTGATGCTGTGCCTAAAGCACCCCAGATAAGGGGTAGATAATGGCCAGGAAAACAGATTAATAAAAGCATGGGTTTTGGCATGTA
Organism: Gymnorhina tibicen; assembly: GCA_013399875.1. Taxonomy (NCBI): domain Eukaryota; kingdom Metazoa; phylum Chordata; class Aves; order Passeriformes; family Artamidae; genus Gymnorhina; species Gymnorhina tibicen. The sequence continues at coordinate 1,140,288 of VXAZ01004356.1, read as the reverse complement.
AAAGTACACTGCAGTAACTGTTTCACTGTTACTACTCACAATAAAGGACAATCAGACAGGAATTGACAGACATTGAATGAACAGGCAAACATTTTTACAAGAAAAACCTAACACATTAAAGACTCAAGAGTAATTTCCATTTTATTTGTTTTACAAAGTCAAAAACATACAGATTTTTTAGTCCAATGCTTTCACATCAGATCCAGAGCAAACCAAAGCACGTGCTCTTAGAGAACTAATACCACCAACTTCACCATCCCTGTTCCAAAAAATTAAGAAAACTATGGGATAGGATCTGCATCTCAGATTTGATCAGCACCATTGCATCGGTATTCAGGTTTTTTCAATGTACAGAAATGTTAGCCCCAAATCATGTCTCAGTGCAACACATCTTACTTCAAAATCAGAGCTTGAAATAATTCTTTGAAGGACAGAAAAAAAACCTCCCCTCTTCGACCATAGGAAGTCACCACAGAAAACAGTGGTAGCTGCTTGCAATTTCATTTGCCTTGCAAGTTTTATACATTTTATGTTTATAAAAAGGAATGTTAGAGACCAAAATCTTTAAATAAAGAGTAGGTAAATACAGACAACAGCAGTGCAAACTTCTCATGTACTCTGATCCCTGTGTCCAGGAGTTAGGTAACTTGAGCCTCACTGGAGCATTCCACTTTGGAACAGAACCATGAAACAAATCAGTTAATTTTAATGCAATTAAATTAAAAACTGTTCTACTTTTTAAGACATTTCCTGGTTCTCATTTTTAAAGCCATCTAAATATTCAGGATTCACATTTCAAAGAGCCTCACCAAAAAGACAGACTGATACATAACTTCAAAAAAAATTTAACCACCACTGCTAACAAGGAGAGTAACTCATTTCAAGCTCTGCATTTAAAGTACCCATAATCTTTAACATAGCAACCAGCATGTAACATGTAACTTGTGACATTTATCTACATTGTGTTATCACCACCTATTACAAAGAGCAGGCACTGAACTCTTAAAAATGTTATTACAAATCATGAAGATTACATATTACTGAAAAGTTAGAATCCATATTCAAGACCCAAGATTTTAAATGCTTCCCGCAATGTTACTTTATGTATATATTTATAGATGAGCTATTACACTTATTTTGGTTTTTGGCCCATTTCCCTCAAGTTCATCACCAAAAAAATCACACTGGGCCATGTAAGCAGGGGAGCACATATGAGCTGGCTGATAGTGCAGAATCCTTGCAAGTATCCAAAACCTGAGCTTCAAGAGGTCAGTACTCTGGAAATAGTGCTAGGTTACCTTTTCAAATAAATATACTCCCTTTTCTCTCCTGCCCACTTGTCTGGGAATACATGAGAACTACTTTTTTTCTGCCCTTCACCCATGAGCACAATAATAGATATGATGGACACTGTATAACCAAGATGTTCCTCAACAACGTGATGTCTGATCAAGTCCATGAAAGTATTTCTGAAAGCACAGTGCAATTTTAGTTCAAAGCACTTCCCCCCTCATAATATCTATAAACAAATAAAGCCTATTTTTCAATCAATATTAGAAGTCAACAGTCTTGTTTCACCTGTATCCTCAAAACAAGACTGTTTTGCTTGTTAGAAAGCACACCTACGACTGGAGATGTTTAAAACATTAGGTCTACTTGATGTTGCAGCATGGTATGGAACCTGCAGGAGTCCCAGGTTCCCAAGATCAAGTTGCTTCCTACTTACTTCTCCTTCATTTTTTTTAAATAACGAGCCCGCATTTGTTTGTTTGTTTTCATGATTAAGTTAATGGCAGTAGATGTAGGTAGAAGAGAGATGACCCATCCCTAAAAAAAACCAGAAAAACAAACCCAATTAAAAAAAAAAAGGGAGGGGGTGAGGTCTCAGCATTTTATAACCTGTACTAATTACTCTTTTTCCATAATAAACACAAAGGACATTTCAGATCCTTACATTTTCCAAGGTGACTTACCATGAGTGCATGAGGTAGGTACCCGTTGGTCTGGGACTGCAGGCCCACCGTGCCCAAGGCAGCTCGGACATACGTTTCAGGACTGGGCTTATCGAGGGTTGGCTTGCGGATTTTGGACATTTTTGTTGCCACATAATACGGTAGAACACTCTGCACACAGGAAAACTCATGTTAAGCAGGGAATGCTTTCAAGATTAACTTACAGATCCATTAAGGATCTAAAGTAATTGGAAATCAGATAGCCTGTATACTGAATTCTAGCTTGAGGCAGCCTTATTTTCAGTTCTAAGATCACAACTGGATCACAATATAAGATCAAAAACTTTTTAATCAGATAACCCATGGGTCATATTTGGACATAGTTCAGTTGCCTGCTGACAGTCAACACACCTAGCTGGAGCTCTAGAAAAACCACTCTTGCAAGGGTAGGGTTGAAAAGCCATCCCTGCAATTTGCCTTGCAAGTACAAAACTTCATTCCAGTTGTTTAATAGAAAATGCTGTACTGTTGCTTCTCTGTAGTAAACCCCCAATGTTTGCTTGGGAAGGAGACACAGAACCCAAGACAGGGATTTTACAGTAAAAGCTCCTCAGTTTGGCACCTGTACAAAGGCAGGAGGAGGAAGGAGAAAAGAATGCCCAGAGACTCACAACATTGAGCTTGTAACTCCACAGCAGGGCTCAGAGACGGAGGAAATTATCAGTACCAGAGTGGAAGGACAGAAAGAAGGATCAAGAATCAGGGCACAGTTAATGAGCTTTTACAGCAATGTTTGGAAGCAAAACAGAAAAGTGATGCTGGGCCTCAGAACTGTCCATAGTGGGAAAGCAAGAGGAAGCAGCATGGGTATATGTTGGTGGAGGGACACTGATAGCACAAAGGCACGTCCATGGTAGGGCAAGATAGACCTGGAGGATCCAAAACTGCATTCCACTATCCCCATCTCATGCTGCTGGAGAAGGAAAGGTAAATGCACATATACTTAAGCAATGCTCTTTCCTCATGGTCATGGTTTTGGCAATGCTTTCAAACTGTCCTCAATTTTTGCCTCTAAAAAAGTTATCAAAAAAGCCCTGGTCTATAGCCCTTAAACAGATTTAAACACACTATATCTCAACACACCTAGAAAGTTTGGAACTTTATCACCACTTTGACAAGGACCTCCCCAAGACACTGTCAGTGGCTCTAGCAGTGATTCAATACCTCCAGCCACTACTGCCCATCTAGCGAGTGCTCCCACTGCCATACCTTTACAGCAGGTACCTAAGAAGTGTGTCCACATCTGCTACACTAATGCATCTCCAAATGAGAATACATCTCAAAACCCAGTATGTTTGGGCAAGTTACAGTTTGTAAACCTGCTTCCCCATGTCAGTCTCTTAAAGAACAATGACCACACACGCCTGACCTCAGAAACATTTGCTGTCACTCTCAGCAGCACAGCAGGGAAAGGACCCCTTCTGTTCTCACTGAGTGTGTATCTGTGCCATAGCTGTGCACATTTCAACAGAAATTTTACCACCACGAACAGGAAACATTGGTATGTCTGCTCATTCCTTCACCTGAGAACATCAAAACTGTGCCCTTCTGTCTGTAAATAGGACTTTCAATAATATACTGCATGAGACCACTTTCAAATGGGAAGGAAAAACATGGAAACCTAAACTTCAGAAGTGAAAGTGGCTACCATTGCCTTTAAAGTCACCAAAAGCTACAAATGCTTGGATGAGAAAACTACTCGTTCTGCTACCATAGCAGCATAGGTACCTCATTTCAGCTCCAGAACATGAAACTCATCTATTTTTCAGATTACATTTCTAAGCTGAATCTCTAGTTTGATGTTTTAAAAAAATTAAAATTTTAAGCTTCTTATTCACCACCAAATTATACCTGCAACATCCCCACCAAGAATGGCACAATAGATATGATTTATTCTCTTTCTCTGCTCAAAACAGACTTCAAAAGTGAACTGCATTACCCAGTTAAACCACTGGATAGCATGAAGGGGCAAAAAATTGTGCATGAGGATACTTGAAAAAGCAAGCATATAGTAGCACTACTGGACTGATCCACAGATTTCAAGGCACATAGAAGCATAGGATTACGCTCCATTTTTCTTCTCCCAGATGCACTCCAGAAAACAAAAAGACAGGTACTTAATTTCGGATACATTAGACTTACCATCTTCCTATTAACTGGACCTTATTCTACTAGATATCAAGAGACCTGCTAAATCTATTTAGTTTTCTCCCCTTCTTCCTTCCCACAAGGAACTCAGACATCCATGAACCATATCTGAAACAGGTGTAACAGATTTAAAAAAAAAATTCACCACCTAAAGCCTTTCAGCATTTTGCATTCAGACAGATATAACCCACACTACCTGGGCAAATAACTCTTTTTATTCAGGGAAAGCTTAGCCTGCACTACAGTTTCAAAACATGCCTTAAAAGTAGCTTATGTCAGTACAATGTCTTGCTCACTTAAAACATTTGCTACTGCTTATAGCTCTGATGCTTATTAAAATCGGCTCACACTCAAAATTGGGTTCTTGAATATTATTTGGATGTAAGAAGTCAGATCTCAAGTCCTGAATAGTCAATAGTCCTAAGTCCTCCAAAGTCAGAATAGCTTGTTTACACAGCTTTATCACCTTTTTTACCTTACTTTTAAAAAAGTAAAAAGACCTGAACTCTCAGATGTTGCCAAGTAAGTTTCCTTCCCTTTCCTATGTGGGAAAAAGCAGAGTGGGAACCATAAAGGGGAAATGGAAGTTACATCAGCAAAAGCTGACCTGTATAGAAAGCCAAACAGCAAAGCTAAAATGCTTTGGAAGAAGGAAGGCAATGCCATTAGACATCAGTTTGGTGACAGCACACTTTTGTGAATACTTGGAGATAGAGCTGGGCCTGTTCAGTGTTGTGAAAAGGAAGCTGGTGGTGACATCTTACCTGCCTAAAGTTATTTCAATGGTAGTTATGAAGATAAGAGACAAACTCTTCTTGGTAGTGCCTGATCGAATGACAAGAGGGAAAACTGTCAATTTTGGCTGTAGACTGTCAGACTGGACATAAGGGAGAAGGCCTTTTTTACTACAAGAGCAGTATAACATTCAAGCAGACTGTCCAGAGAGCTCACAGCACCCCTGCCCTTGAAGGTTTCCAAGATTTGGCTGGATAAAGCCACAATTAGCCCATGACCTAGTGCCAGCAGCAATCCCACTGCTAATTGCTAGGCAATCTAACTGCTGGGGAAGCAGGAGGTTAGGGTAGAAAACTTTCTGGCAATCCTTTTAAATGAACATTTTCATGAATTTGTGGTCTGATATTTTATGTAGTGAATACAATAAAGGAAAACAGATGGTTCAAGTTTCTACTGCTATATTTTTGCTATGTATAGTAACGAAGTATAGAGGGACAATGCCAATAACTAACTGAAGTTTAAAAAGGGAGTAAAAGAAAGGGTCAAAGAACTGAGAAATGTTTTTAGACATATTAAAAGAGGAAAAGTCTGCAGAAAAGTCTGCAGAAACCTTTCTAGGAGAGATGTTTCCAAAAGTCTTGAGAAAAGTCATTGTCATCTTCTTCCTCATTTCTTTTCCTTTGCCTCTTTACCCCATATAAACACACACAGTTTTAACCCATGCTATTGCTGTGCTGCTTCTGTAAAATTAAGCAGACCTGTCAGCCAGAAGAGTGTATTTTTAATCCAAAGATGGCTACATTGCAACAAAAGCACTATCCAAGCTAAACTTCCACAGAAGGCAATCCACTTCAGCAAGACGCATACTTGAGGCTGATCTTAAGAAACTGGTAAAATCCTACCAGCACTTTGTTTCTGCTTTTCACACAGTGATACTCTGCAGGTATTGGCATGGCAAAAGTTAACTGGTTTCAATGATGAGGATCCAGCTGGAAGCGCAAGTCTGGAATTAAAAGTGTTATGCTTCTGAAGGTCACACAAATGAACTTCAAAAAAAAAATCTAAGAGGGATGCAGTCTTCCTAAGGGATTGAAGGAGATAGGTCAGCTAGTCTCCACAGGAAGGTACTTGTAATATTCATTAGTGGTTTATAGTGACTTAGGCTGAAACAAGAGGACAAGGACACAGACTGCAATAAAATTAGCATAACAAATGGAAGCTGTGACAGCTATTGATAATCAGACCCATGTAACTCAATGGCAATTCACTATCTAATTTAAGGGATAAAAAGCAGTGCTGCCAGGAATTCAGCATCCTAAGCCAACATCAGAGTCACAGAAAGACAGTATACCACAACCTGTGAAGCTTTGTACAGGAAAACATAACTGTAGATACAGAAAGTTAGATTTAATTCTTCATTTGTTTATAATCCTAAAAATGTAAGACACCAAAAACCCTTTTCCTAGCTTTTCTATACCCAAAAGATAGAAAATCTTGCCTATACTATGTACATTCGTACTGTGCTTACTGCCTTTAGCCAAGCGTGAGTTACTGGGTTATTTACCTTTTCACTCTCAATAGGTACTCCATAGTCATAAACGAACAGTTCTTGCTCCTCCTTCATTCTCCTCTCAAACTGCTAAGAGTACTATTTAGACAAAATCTGGGGAGGAGAAGACAACTGCATATAGAAACAACACATCATAAAGATGTAACACTTCTTTTTCCTGCAAGCATCTGTCCCTAAGCACCCTCACACTGAAGTAACTATGAGCAGCGTTGCCTAAGAAAACACCAGAACACAGACAGAGGTTAGATGTTGTACCACAACACAGGCCCCAAAAAATTGACACCATCATTACTGTCAGAAAAGCTGAGTGTTGAAGGGGCCTGTGTCTCAGTTTGTAGGCAGACTTCAGCAGGAAAGAAGTCCTCCTGGAAGACTTTTTATTGATGTACAATATTATTGATGTACGAAAGGGAAATACTCTACCAGTTCCTTGAGTTTCATTTTGAGACTGTGATCACAGACACAGAGAGGGCCACACTGCATGTAGATGAAAATGACTGGAAGAACAGCTGTCTGATAGTGAAGCTAAATCTGCAAGTAAAACAGTTTGAAAGACACTGGGGAAATAGAAATAATGAAGAAGGGTAGAAGTGAACAGACAGCTGTAAGGAACTTGCCCTGTGGTAAACATTGACCCACTGCAGAACAGTTTGGGGCTGAAACCCTGTGAGAAGAGGAAGTAACAAGGAGACATGAAACACTGAAAGTTACTCCAGCTAAATCCACTTCAAGAACTGAGAGCACACAAAATTACCCTGTATGCTGAACCTGTACATGTTCAGAGTGGTACTTTTTAATGCATCCTTCATTGCTGCACATTAGTTTAGCTGAAGGGTACATCCCAGAGTGCTAAGGACACAGAATCAAGCACCCAGGGGAGAAGTTAAGCTTTCGGGGCTGTACTCCAAGTTACAATGTTACCAGTGCAAAACTAAAGTCAAGCAGTTAGGATGCTTTCAGGGTCCACCTTCGCTAGCTTCCTCTCCACTGCCAACAGATCCCAAAATAAACAGCACCCCTTTAGATATTTAGTACAAGGTTTAAATCCAGGTTTACAGGAGGCTCCCATTAAAGGGTTGGTGACTGTATGGGAATAGCTCACCCAACAACTGGTTTTTTTCTTAATGCAATCCACTCTCAGGAAATGTGACAGGACATTTTCCAGTGAGAAGTTCTTGTTTTGCTAAATACGTTTAAAAGGAAAAAGTAATCTAGCACATCAAAAATGTAACATAGCCTTAGTCTGGTAACAACTTCCCTATAGTATTAGCCAGTAATAAGAGTTGTGCTCTTCTGTATGATGATTTCACAAGTAAGGCAGGGAACTTTGTGCCTTACCTTTCATAAAGCCTTTGAAGTTCAAATGGCTTTGAGAACCACCACACAAAACAGAGGAATCAGAGGCATGGACATAGCTAATCCTGTTTGTAAGATCCCTACCAGAATTTCGAAAAGAGATACCATTGTCTTCACACTACAGGTAAGATCTCATACCACCTTTATTAAACTGATTCTCTCTCTCTCTTCTCTTGGAGAGAAGACGTTTAATCAGCAATGGAAAGTTCACTGCTGCTAGTGACCAAAGCTGGAAATTCCAGCTTTGGAAGCAAACACTAAGAGTATGTGAGAAGTGATATTAAAGCAAAATCCTATAAAGCTGTGAGAAACTGGCTTGGTTTGCTTTTGTGCCACACCAAAAATAATTTAAATCATTGAAGGTAAACAAATAGGGAGGGGGCAAGGAGGGGTATAAAGCAAGACTCATTAGCAATACAGAAAATTAAATCAGTCAGTTACACATGAAGGATCTTTGAGGCTTTTGTTCGTTCTTAACTATGTTTAGATTAGCAGTTGATTCACTGACACTGCAGGGATTCTTCCAGTTGTTCGAGCTGTTACCCATGGAATGCCTGTACAAATGCATTCCACAAGTGTATCCCAGCAGATGAAGCTTCATAAAGATGTATTCTACAGCACTGTGCACAGTTTTATGGAATACTTTATCCATAAAGGTTCAATTAGCACCATCAGCTAACAGCAAACCATGTCTTTTGTTGCTTCAAGACCCATGGTTTCAGAGTAATTTAAGAAAGCTGCTAATGGGATCAAAGGAAATCCTTATCCTTAATCTGTGTCAAACACTCATGAATAAGAGAATATGCTGATTCCTTTTTGTTGCCAAGACACCAATGTTGCTGTGGTAACCACTTACATGAAACAAACTACTCACCTGCACAATGATGCCCTTGCTCTTGTATTCTGCATGGAGGCCTCGGGAGAAGTAATCCACAAAAGCCTGGAGAGAGAAGAAGGGAAACATGCAGCATGCTACACATTACAATGGAAACTCTAGTCTGACAGTTTTGTGTGAGAGTATTTGAATTAATATTTGGAGTTCCTGTTTTCAAAGTGAAAACCCTAGGTTTTCAATGAAACTTTGCATACAAGAGCAATGCCATTCAAATAGAAACTCTATGCTTATGAAGTATTTTTACAGAAGCACGGCTCAATCTAAACAAATAAACCCCTTTTTAATTTAGAAGAAAAAGGAACTAGATTTGTTACATAAAGCCTAGTTCAAAGAGGAAAAGAAGACTTTATGTTCACATTGTTCACTATTTATGTCATCTCCTTAGGATTTTTTTAAGAGTGATTTAATTTGGGTTCCTCTTGTGCGTGGTTTTTAGAACATAGTGTTTAAACTCTGCCTTTACACTTTTAAAAAATGCCACCCTATGGTGACACTTCTTCCTAATCCTCAAGTCCACCTCCACAGATTCTCTTCCAAACTTCTGGAAGTTTCAGAAATTGCAAGACTAAAAGTTCAAAGAAAGAAGTTAAAGGGCTTAAAAGGTAGATGTTAGCACCTGCCTTCAAGATGCCCTCAAAGCTGATACAGCCACCTCCTTAACCCTGCCAGGAAATATTGTCCAAAGAATCCAAAGCTACTCAGCAGTTCAAACCAGATTCCCACTTCCCAAATTCTTCTGAAACACCTTTCCACTTTACCCTCCTCCAGTCCAGTGAGACAAAATATCGGGTTCTGCTATGGCTTCTTGTTTTAGTGAAGTGATACAACCAAGTAGGATGAATGGAGTACCTTCAACTGAATGAACTAAACTATCCTATCCATGCTTGAAGCTAAATAAATACTAAGTAAATCAGTTCAAGTATTTAAGAAGCAGTTGCGTCAGACCAGTTTCAAAACAAGCAGCAAAGCTCTTGTTTGCACACAAATGAACTTCATCCTTTGCTCACCATGTCACCAGTGTTTTAACATAAACCAGTGGTTTAACACAAGGCCTAACTGAAACCAGCACTTAAAGTTGGCAGTGCCCAGTGTTCTTCCTATCAAGGCCATCCCACTGAACTCAGCCTATATGAGAAGCAACAGAAACACTCCTATGCTACTGGACTATTTCAACAGACACCTTCTGAGCATACTCAGAAGATCTGAAATAAAACTAGATTTTGCTGTGTAGCAGGTAGGTCCTTTTACTCTTCTTTAAGTTGCATGTATAAGCTAGCAGGGGGCTCCTTAAACCATAAAAAGCTTATCCGCTGTTCAGCTGTCCTTTCCTTCTCCCTCTCCCCTGACTGTAAGTTTGTAACGAAATTCTGTACTCAACATGAACGAGACTGAAAGTCTGGTCTAGCAGCAACTATTCAAGTGAGCTGACCATCCTCTTGCAACAATAAGGTACCTGCATGGACATGCCAAATAGTTTGGTGCAGTTTCTGAACACAGCTGCCAGGTGCATGTGTAATAACTGCACAGAGTATACTGATAATTATTCAAAAGAACTATATTATGTTAATAAAAGTGCTTTGATCATTCAAATTTCTAACTATGCCTCCATGACAGAAGTCCTGATTTTAGCTACCACTCCAAATATGGAGACACAGTCTAAAAGACTGTTTTCTCTACTGGTTGCAAAGAGCTTGCTATAAAGAAAATGGTCATTTTATATGAGAAGAAAAAGCAACGTCCAGTATACAAATAACCTTTGGAGCTTTTCTTCTTGAAAAATTTATTTCAAGAAAAGTTGGGTTTTCTACCTCCACAAGCTCAAGTCTCCCAACAACCTTGAACTTGAAGTCTTAAGAATGTTCTCTAAGTAAACTATTCCTGAATAAACAGATAAGCATTGCATGTTAGAAAATTTCTTCTCCTTGGATATTCAAATATCTAATAACAAACCTAAACGCTATAGGCTTGGGGTGAGGTGGAAAATGGTATTATCACATTTCACTTCTCATTAGCATTAATGCAGGTAGATAGGTAAACCTGTCAAAATATAGCACTATGACTCTTTTAAAAGGGTCTAATTTCATTGTAAACTAGGGAATTCTCCACAGGAAGGTTAAAGAGTTGGACGGCATTTGTTCCTGATAATTAGTCAGCCATTGACTTACACCTGAAGGATATTATGCTTCAAACCTCCTTTATATAGATGAGGAAAAAAAAAAAAACCTAGAAACTGCAGATACAGTCTTTCTATAGCTACATTAGGGGAGTCACTTTCATGCTTACTAATCTTGCTGTGGTAGAAGATGGGCAGTGCTGAGAATAGGCAGATTATTCAACCTGTAGTTTAGTTTTTTAAGGGGAGAGGAAGAAATATTTCAGATTCCCATTGAAAAAAAAGACTAACCAAAGCAGTATAAGGTGTATTATCAGTAAAATTAGAAGCTCAATTGATTCCATAAAGCTGAAGGCACTGCCACAACAAAAGTGACCATCTGTATTAAAACAAAGAACTGTTCTCTCAGGAAACAGCTATTTCAAGGGGAAATTTTATCAACTAAAGCTACTTCAGGATTCTAAACTTAAATACCCTCTCCTTTAGTATGAATAAAATAGTGTGCATCAACTCCCTTCTGGGAATATGAAGATGTTACTGAGAGTCTAGAGGAAACGTGGGTCTGTTCTGACATGAATGACACTACTGAAGGTTTCTTCATCCTGTCAAGGTTCTGCTTAGACTGAGATGCTTGAAGTACTTAAGGTAATTACTAGGTATGCCTGAAAAAGCTGTAGTGCCATACTGCTTTAATACCAGCGTAAATGCCTCTTGCATTCTGTTTTGTGACATATGCTTCAGTTCCATACTGTGCCCATATTCTGTCTTTACAGTGTTCACTGGAGACACTTTAGGGCAACATTTTAGAATCCCCTGAAAGTATCTTGGGGAAAGAAAACCATAAAACCAGCTGCAAAAAGACGAAACTGTCCCAGTGACACAAAGAGAAACCAGAGCATGAAGATGAAATGTAGATCATAGAATCATCACAGAATTTAGGGGAAAGAAGTTTCAAAATCAAAATAAGAAAGTGTGTTAAACTTAGTCCATGTCCTTTCTCAACCTCACACTAAGCTTACTTGGTACACTACCATCCTTTTCCACATAAAAATAGAATGCATGAGGAAATACATAAAAGAGTCATTTCCATACCAGCACACCCTTGTACTCAGTTTTCTCTCAACCTTCCAGCTTCCACTATTGGAAAAACTCAAGACAGAAACTCTGTACTTTTAGTTCATGAAAGCACCACTAGATGGACACCAAAACATTTATTCCTGTAAGTGTTGCTTTATGTTTGACATTTGATTTCAGTGTGGAAAGGAACACTTACCTTGGTTGCGGAGTAAAGAGTCAGCAGTGGAGTTGGACACATCCCTGTAGCTGATGAGATATTCAGGATTATCCCTTTTGATCTGAAAGGAAGCAAAGATATATTATCATGAAATAAAGGAAACATATTTCATGTTTCCAAAAATTACAGCAAGCCTAAAAAACACCCTTTAGAATGCAACTGAGATTAAGATCTGTTTAAAAACCCCAACCAAATCCTGAACTGAAATTCACTTTACACACATTTGTAAGTATCTAAGCAGCTGGTAGAAATCAGGAACAACTCCAAGGTCAATACAGCAAGAGCATCAAAGCTGTATTTATACACACATATACATACATACACACACACTGAGCTAAACTATGCAAAACCATTGAGTCCAGCTGGCACAAGTTCAAGAGGAGCTTTCTAAGTCTTGGGATAAGATGGCAGAAATGGCAACACTGGCTTGTTCTATGATTTACACTTTGATAAATCATCTTCTAAATGTTTATTCATGATGGATCTTGAAGATAGGAAGTATCTGAATCTACTGCTCAAATGCAGAAGTGTTTTAATAAATATGGAAGATATTCAGTGGATGAACACAGAAAATGAGAGTTGTTTTACAGCTGTATTACAGTAACACTGAAGGTATTCATCAATAGTATTTCGGTAAAGATACCAGAAATTAGCAACCACCTGCTCTGTCAAGCTGTTCTAAAGCATGTGCAGCTAGGACAGGAAGGCTCCTGACCTCCCAACACAGACTGCTTTGGGTCTATTTCTGAGATGAGTTTTACCTACAAAACCAGACATATTTACTGCTAGGTAGAAAAAATAATTAATTTTAAAAGCTTCATGCAAATTAGAGCAATTACTCTGTTAGAAGGTGCTGTGAGACAGTCCAACATAGTGAAAGGTACATCTCTGCTTCTTCTTACCCTGTTGGAAATTCAAACCAGTTTACCTGAACATAGTATAAGTATGCCATGCTCAGTGCAGTGAGAACACTCATGCAGGTAGACATCACACAGCTCAACTCCTGCAGATTCACATGAGTTTCCATCATATTTGTTCAACCAGGTACCCCCTACACCACTGCTGCTACAATGACTTAAGGAACCATCTTAAAAACAAACAGTAATTTAAGTCCCCATTAAAAATTGAAACAATATAAACACTTTGGAAATCATGACAACAGATTCAAACCAGCATGGCTTGTGCCATGATACAAGTGTGAATTACATCTGTGACTAAGTTGTCATGAGGCATGAGATGGCAAATATGACAGAAAAGAATAATTTCAGTCATTCAGGATTTCAAGCACCTTTGCCAAAGTTCATTGTATTTTTCAGGAGTTCCCTACAAGGCTTGGTTGGTAAAATAAAGTAGTAACATGGCTCAAAATACATAGCATGGAAAGCATAAGACCACAAATAATGAATTTTCAGGACAGCAAAAGGTTAACAGTGGAAGCTAGAAGTTTTTCATATCAAGACAGGTGGTGATATTGTGATATTTATTCATGAGCTCAAATGGAGATTAGCAGTGAAATGAGTATTTATGAAGTTTTTAAGAGATTACCAGATAGGAGAATACTGTAAGGTACTTTTTTAAAAGCTCAGGCTGCTATGTGAACAGACTACAGAATGGCAGATGAAAAATCCATATTAATGGTGCATCAATAACCAACAATGCATACTAAAGAAAAAATTATTAATTAATCACAAACCCTGCAGGACTCTAAATCAACTGTCCTCTCCATGAAAAACCTGAACAAGGAGTTCTCTTTTGTGCAGCAGTCACCAAAACCAGCCAAACAATAGGATGCTGGGAATGGCAGGGAAAGATCCTTCACCACCACCAAAACCTTGTATTACAGACTACAAACCATCTTTATCCCTCCAAATACAGACCAGAAATTTTAAGAACCTGATGACTTTAAGAAAGGGGAAGAGAAGAAAAAAAGTCTACCCTGATACAACAATTTAGTTATTTATGAGACTTATTAAGAGCAGCCACGATAAGGGTATACAAACTAACAAATGAAAAAGATCAAGATCTTGATTTATCCTCTCAGAATACAAAAGATAGGTGACATTTATTTAAATGAAAGACTGAAATTTAGATCAGATAAAAGAAAGTGCTCTTCCCATATTCAGACTAGGGAGTACTTGCCACAAAACTTAACCAAGGACAAAAGCTTAACAGAATTCAAAGAAGGATAAGCATTGCTATGGATAAACACGAGCCTCACGCTTTTCAAACAAACTGAAGCTTTAGAAGAGAGGCTGACATTCAGGCTGCAAGCACAGGTCTCGCAATGTCTGGCTACACTGCAGCTTTCTAGCAGGAGTCGTGACCACCACCCAGACGGAGTGAATTAATGGTTTGACCCAGTGAAGAAAACCCTCTTGGAAACACAAAACATTAAGAGCAGCCCCTTGCAGAAGCTCTGTGTATTGGTCTCTTTGAAGTAGTCAGTGCCACTGGGGGTTTTGTGGTTTGTATTTTTTCATTTTAAAGAAAACAGTCCAAGCCTTAAAAGCTTGTAACTTAAAACCTCCCGATAAAATGAAATTGAGAAGCATGTGTGTAAGGGGAACACTTTCAATTACTCCAATTACAATTCTGCTTCTTAGAGGAATTGCAGAAGAAATGTTTTTAGGGAGGGATCTGAAGAATTACTCAAGCATCAGTGTGGTAAAAAGAAATTTTGGCTCCATCTAATTTGACTGTACCGTTAATAAAAAACAAACAAACAAACAAACAAAAAGTTGGTTAAGATGAAGAGAGCCAGGCCCACACCCTCACACCTCCCCGTCATTCTACCTTAAGTGGTCCAGCACCAGGGAAGCTATATTTAGCCATCTCCCTGTTGCTGTGGCAACCAGCGCCTGCTCCAGCTGCATGCCAAGTGGAAAGAGCAAGCTTCTTCTGTAATGTAATTATGCACTTGCTACTTCCCTGGCAATAAATACCATAGTTTGGTATTTGTCTAGCAACAGCCAACTGATTTTTGGTGGTGGTGGCTTATTTTGTTCCTGAAGACATCAAGCCTTGATTTTCAGCCCTATGAGTTTCCCACCTCAGACAGTAGCCTGAGTATTTACACAGGAACTGCTCATTTAAGTGTAATAGGAGGCTTCAGATAATAAATTGTCACTTTAAGTGTTCAGAGCACAGGAGAGAAGCCACAGCACAGAATCTAAACGCCCTTACCAGAAGTGGCATTCATCTAATGCTGCTGTGTTTGTTATAAATAAAAAGTAAAAGGCACACCAAGATGTAGTTTTATTTTCTCTTATCAGACCTGGATGCAAAGCATGAAATGTATGCTCTATTTTTGTATTTATCTTGCAATATATTGCCATAAAACCAACATTCAAATATGCAAAGTACGCACTAGAGCGAGCTGCAAGGTGCTCTAACATGCTACGTCACATCTATCTACTCAACATTCTCTCCTCCTTGAACAAGTGAGGAATGACAATGAGATTCTTAGTCTAGCCTTATTCTTAGAGCCTGGAGCCCTTCTTCTAGCCTGTAGGCCCATGTAGAAATATATGGTCGACCTAAACAGCAGCTGAGTCCAGCTCTAATTCATTCATGCCCTTGGATTTGCTGGACATCCATGTCCTCCTGTGGTTACAGACTCCTAGCAGTGTTAATGGCCTGTGAGCTATGACTGTGCAAGAGTTGGCAGCTTCAGACATTGCTTCTGTGCACTGCAAACCCAACCAACTTCACGAAAATCAGACAGAAAATGGAAGCTTTTTAAAATATTTTTCCCTGGGACAGAAACCAAGGCCATCATCCAAATGGAGCAGTCTTTTAAAGTGGTTCCTTGTATACAGGAAAAAGTTCAAGACGTGTACTTTATTTTTTTTAATCACTATTAACCTTTTCTTTCCAGGCTTCTTGAACATTTATCCTCGGAATCCCTGAGGTAGTCATGCAGTTAGAGAAGTAAGAGGAAAGATGACGTGTGCTCAAGGGCAGTCAAAACCAGAAGTCAGCAGGATCCTAGTTTGCTGCCTTTCATTCAAATCATCTTACCCAGGTGGATGAGGAACAGAAAAACATACACAGGGTATTTTGTAAGTAGAGTATATATCATTCTATCCTGAGAAGCTGAAGAGATTACTCTGCCAAATGGATAGCTATAGTATTTCTTTAAACAAATAAGAAACTAAGGCAAGAAACTGTTAAGAATTTTTAAGTTCCAAAACCTAACAATGAAACAACATTAAATCCCTTGAAAAGCTTAATGGTTTTGGTCATGTTGGCACCTTCAGAGGGCAGCGGTTTCACAAAAAACAAGTCCCTTTATCTATCACTAATAGTACAAGGACAAGGAGTAGCTTCTGACTTATAAGCCCTGAGTATCTATCATGCCTGTACTCTAATCCTCACTCTCTACTTCAGCTTCATTGGGAAATACTACACTCCTGCTCCAGAGCTCAGTCTTGAGTCCTTATTTCTAATTCAAATCTCTTTACATGAAATAAACTTATTCATATCTCCTGATTGGTTAAGTAAAAATCTTAGCTCACTATCACCCTGATGTGCTAGACACTGACTCCCATACTGACCACTAGCTCTGACAGTTTGTACCCAGGAAGAAGCTTTGTTTTAAAAGTGAAACTTCTGCTGTGCATTTGTGCAACACTTCAATAACTGAATTCTGGTCTGCAGTGAAGGCTCCCAGACAGTGGGATGACACAAAATATACCCTTTTTTTTCATCATCTTTGCCAGATTTGGAGGCTTGCCTCATATACAGACTCCTCCTGCTGTATTCGTTTGCATGGCTCTACAGAGTTTTCCCCAGTACTGCAAGCACAGCTCAAGCCTGATTCAGGGCAACCCCCAGCAAGCCACGGTTAGCACCCCAACAGAGATGGCAAACAGCCAGGACAGCCAACATCAGCTGGAAAACAGCTTGGGGGGACAAAATGGAAATCATGAACCTTCTGGTTTCACCTGGGAGCTAGCTGGGAAGTCGGTACACGTCTTCCCTGTCGACAGTGGTGTGTTATTCTAAAGAGCTGGTCTCCAGTTCTACTTATCCCAATGATCACAGCCTTTCCTCAATATACCTCCTACTGTATAATGAGAACATATTCTTTGCATCCATTTTACTTACAATGACTTAGAGAAATAGCCTTAAGAAGGTTATTCCCAGGAACTGTAACCACCCCCTCAGAATAGCAGGTTGTTGAGTTAGTGCTGATGAGTCAGACAGGCTTTTTAATTCTGTTCTAAAAGGAATCACCACAACAGTGGAGAAGGGAGAGGAAAAATAAAAAGGGAATCGAGTGGAAAAGGCTTCCACCGTCTGATGATTCATGCACCATCAGCGTGACTCACCCAGCATTACTCTGCCATTAAAACATGGAGACTACGCTGATTAGTCACAGTAATGAATTTTTCAAGAAAGGATTCTCCCCTATAAATAATGATGACTTTGTCTGGATAGTGTTAGTGTGACTCACCTTTCCAGCATGCCGGGCAGCACCAATCGTGTCATCTGCAAAAGGAAAACATTCGTGATGGCTGAGAATGCAGACACCAGACAGCCAGAGACCGAGGGAAGCCTCCCTTCCTCCCAGAAGCAGCTGCCACCCCCTCCACCCCAAGCACGGCTCGGGGAAGCAGAGACCATACTTTGCGTAGGCAGTTTATTTTTATTCTACCTGGATAACTTGGCTCTGTCAAGTAGTGTGTGCACTGAATCTGGTGAACCCATCCAGCTAGTAGCACAAGAGTAAATAAAACAAATGTCTTCACCACTCTGCAGCATCCGTGGCCTCTAAAGAACATTAAAACACCAGAGTACTACAGTACACGTACCATCTTTCTCTCCCCACAAGAAAACACCTGTCTTCCTCAAGACTGACTAAATTTACCACCTCTGCCAGGACTCAAAACATTATCCAATACATTTTAGCTATGCTTACTGAATTGCTGATTTTAAGATAAAAATAAATTATAGAGCAGCAAGAGCACTGACAGAACTAGCAAGTGTAAGTTTCCTACATTATGTTACCTAAGGAAAATACTTAAGATTCCAAAATATTTTTGGCTCATTACACAGATGTTTTCACACTGAAAATCTACACCCCCAGGAGGAAAGTCGCCTGGCAAACCTCCTCACTGCTCTGGAAACTCCTGCCTTCATTATGACTCTGAGCAATCCATCTACAAGCTGGCTGAAGGATTCTCCAGAGCAGTAATCCTGAAACAAGCTTCCCAGTTGCAGACAGAGCATCTCTGACAAGGGGAACAAATTAAGCATTGATCCAAACTTGGACAAAATTTTAATTAGTGTAAAATAGTTAATTTTCCCCACTACTAATTACTACCATCCTAAAAAACAGTTTAAATCCAAAACTTCTGCCTTCATGAAATAATATCAAAATTCTGCTTGTGCCAAATTCTGCCCTGCCCCAACTAACCCTATGAATAACTGTCACTGACACCAAAGACAGATCAGACAAGAAATATAAACTGCTACCACTTTTGACATCTAAAAGGTGTTCCAACAAAGTTTTTGAGAATACGGGGTGGGGGGGGAGGGGTGAGTAATAAAATACTAAAACCAGCACACACCAAAACGTAATGATACTCCCACTGATCCCAAATTACCTTGATATCTTAAAATAAAACATTGAATACTTGAATAGCATGGGAAGAAAAACACACACACAAAAGAAATCAGCATATACAGGCACACAAAACACCTGTAAGCACTTTTGTTACAAAGAAACAAATTTTATTGTAGGAAGCTACTCATTTTATTATCACCACTGCACCAGCCCTTACATATGACTCAATCTGAGTTCGAGGGTTTGTTTGTTTGTTTTCATTTTTGAATTATAAAACATACCCTTTCAGGAATAAAGGAGAAAAAACACAAAAGAAAACGATCTCAGTTGATTGCAGCTGACACACAAAGAAAATGGTAGAGAAGGGCTGTGTTTTGCATTTTATTGGCATTTCTCCCTTAGAATAGATTCTGCCATCAGCCACTCTGCGTGACAGTTTCGATAAGGGAGTGTACAGGCAGGAGTTGAACAGGCCTTCCTTTCATGAAGTCAGCTGTTGACACACTTAGCTGTCAGCACTGCCCCAGAAGTCAAACTAAGTATTCAGAGCTGATAAGCATCAACAAGCTAAACAGATCTGATGCAGCTTCAAAAAACCCTCTAGAATTAAGTTTAAGCATACATGAGCTTTTTCATACACTAATGCTTCAAAAGAGATGTAGAAACAACTATTTATTTTAATCTTAAAGGATAAAGAATGATTTGGGCTGATTTTAAGACTAATTCAAGACTGGAAGATCTTTTATCTGATGCAAGTTTTATGATCTCTTCCACAGATCCCTTGGCAAAAAGCAACATACTGTTTCTTGCCTCTCAGGGCAGTGTAATGCTGCATATCATCTCCATAGATTGGCACATGGACGTGGACTGGAATTGCCTTCCCTTAGGCAACCCATAAATGATCTGAAAAACCAGAACACAATTTCCCATTGCAGTGTAGAGGGGACCCCACGTTTGAAACTTTATCGTAAATCCACACAAGCGCATTCTTGGTCTAAATCCAAATTGCGACCCACCAAGCAGCTCTAACAGTTTATCATGAACCTGCTGGCTACTATTGCTATCCAAATGAGAGCACAGAAAAATATGCTACAATAATTGGTGGACTTAAATAAAATAAAAAACTATGAAGCCATTGACAGCTGAACTACAGCAATAGGTACACTATTTGGGTAGAAATCCAGAAGTGTCTCACCACCAACTGTGTTAAACGGTTTGTTTCTGAAGTTCAGCTGGACAGGCAATCAATTTTTTTTCCCCTCCACAGAAGAACACTGATGGCAAAACTGGATTTCAAACTCTACCACCGCTTCCATTTGTTTTACTAAAATTCTTATTTTGAGGGAATTTCAAAATTCCCTCAAATGAAATAGGGCAAAAATTTCTATCAGTATTTTTACACCTCGTGATATGTGAAAGAAAGATATTTATGAATATTCAGTATCTTGATGTAAAAATACCATTCTTTTTAAATAGCAAGATAACAGAAGGCAGCTTGCTGAGTCAGTCTCACCTGACCCAGCCAAATGCACACTCAAAATGCACTATTGGAAAAATGCTGGCAGGGTATTCTGCAGCCATACTCAGGTCTGGCAATTTCATACACTGTACCCAAATGTAAAATATTTTCAGCATTAATTCAAATAAAACAGTAAATAGCAGAAATGTAGTTTTACCACTAATAATGGTGTCAGTGGTGTCCACACGGGCTTGAACTGTATGATCCTCATCCAAAACAGCCAGACTGGTTAACATTTGTATTCAATAGCTGTACTCTCAGACACAACATTATGAAAAAGGCAGTTCAAAACCAAAACATCTAGAACTGAATAAATATCTCCCAGATAAAGAATCCAAATTTGAGCTAGGTCTTGTTTAGAGAGAGTCCGTTCTGTAATGGTGTATATTTCATAAATGGCAAAGCACTGCAAGTCAGTCTATAGGAATCTGCATGTAGGATATCAGAAGACTTCACAGTAGTGTTTGTTTCTCTGCAAACAATCTAATACAGGCAGAAGGAAGTGTCAGGAAGCCTAAAGGAAAGGTTGGGAACTACCCTAAAAAGAGTGCTTTCAGTTGGTGATTACTGAACACAGTTAGGTTTCCTTCACAAAACCTTTTTTCTGAAGGAATACTACTTTCCACAGAAATAGGAGTGCTACAGTTGAAAATATGAATGTTCCCAAGACTGAAGACTCAGGTGATTCCAGACAAGTAGTTAGGCTATGTGAAAACTACCAGCTCATCCAAAACAAAATGTTTTTTCTTTCTGAAAATTTGCATTAGAGCAGAGTGAGCATGTGCATCTGAGAAATTTGTTTAGGACAGACTACTCAACATCAGAGGTTGTTAGTCTTTGATATTTTATACAGCCTGGCAAAAAGTTATGTTTAGCACACAACCATGAAGAGTGGTTGTTGCACTCTTTTTTGTTTATTTTCCAATTATTTCACATACACACATAATGCTACCATAGAGTTTGGGGTATAGTTCCTTTGGTTTGGAGGGCTGCCCTGTTTTTAAGTCAACTTCTTTCATACCTAACCATCTAGATCTCAAGTTCCAGGATGCCCAGGGCAAATGACTGACTTAAGGTAGAGACTGATTACAGACCATTTCAATAATCTTTTATAGGCAGCTATCATTTCTTGATGTCTTTTTACCTGCAGCTGCATTTATTACATTCCTGGCAAGCCCTGGTTGCATTGTCCACTCTTCCTCACCAAACCTGTCTTCTACCTTCTAGTTCTGGAAAAAGTAACACCACTTTGAGTCTAACGAAGCAAAGATTCCTACTTGCAAATACAAGAATGCACAGACTTATGGCTAGATTTATGTTCTAAAGCAGGCACTACAATTAAAAGCTTCTATTACAGGACTAACAAATAGTTGGAAGTTATAACTATGGATTTCCAGTGATTTTTCTTAAGAAGAAAACCTCCCATTCTTAGTTATCACTGCGTTGTAGTCTTTTCTCAATCTGATCCAAGCAATAGCTCAGAAGCAGAGCTTTTGGAAAGAATAATAATAATACGTAAAATTTGGAGTATCTTTGAAGTGATGTTCACTCAGACTACTTAAAATACAGCAGGAAAAGCTGAGGTAAATATTCAAAGTCATCCTTCAGACCTTATGGGCCCTGCAACTGTTACACAAAGCCAGAAATCTAATACCACAGTTGTATATTTAGAGACAAATCATTCCATGCTATGATGTTATGACTGCAAGTCATTGTTTCCACTTTGAAAGGGTAGAATGATCTATAACTAGGGCTATACAAATCCAACAAAGGGCGAGGCTAGAGAACTTGGACAAGTTTGCTACTGTGTTATGCAGCTAAGAAGCATCCCTCATTCACAGATCTGGGGTGAAATTTTAACAATTCAGAGCAACATAACTTTTTAAAGATCAGGAATTCCCTGTGGTGCACCCACTCATGTATAAAAACATCACTGCTACCATAAGACAACTCAGAGTGCCTGGGCAGAGCATTCACACAAGTTCATAAATGCAGTAGCTGTTTAACAAAGTGAACTGGCACCCTCACCTGCGGACCGTACACTGAAAAACTATGGAACTGTTCTCATGCACTGCTAGTTGAATTGATTGTGAGGCCTATTCTCAGCATCTACAACTTTTTTTAATGTGTCTCTCTTGAAACAATAACTTCTTAATACAGCTCATACCCCAAGCCAAACAAGAATGATTTATATCTGTAAAAACTAGCAAGCAAACCTGATGTCAACTCAACTCACAGTAACGCATGTGGCCATGGCAGGGGCACCAGACATACAAAGGGAACTATGAAAGTAACAAGCCCTGTTCATTTTCAGTGACTTTGCTCTGAGCAACAGTTTTAGAAGAGAAAGTTTTCCTTATTCAGAGCCACAAACTTTTGGAGTCAAGTTAAAAACAGAAAGCTCTCAAAATAAGCTTATTTCTCCTCTTGCCCTTTACACAGGACAAAGACTGCTCAAATAATAAGGCTGAACTTCCTCTTTTTGAGAGGTGACACGTGTTTGTGTCAACCCCAAATACACAGAAAGCCACAGAACTCTAGGATTTCCTGAATTCCCCCAAGTTACTTGTACTTTGAAGAAAAATCCCCAGTGCTTCTGACTATTGCTTAAAAATTTTTATCACAGCTACATTTCCCTTGATCCAGCTTTCTGTGTATCACACACTCAGGTTCAAAAGTCAGCAAGGTGGGAAACCACAGCATTGAATTTCTCCCTCTGGACATGATATTCATGACCACCTTCACAGAACACTTACTCCTTTTCTAAGCATTGGCAACTGTCCCTCTCTGTTTTCAACTTGTATTATGTACTTGGCTAAATCATCAACCCCCTCTTTGATTATGACTTTGAATATAAATATAAAGAAACCTCTTGACTAGACTGGAATACACACGCACAGTGATCTCTTCTCACAAGCTGGTGTTGACACTGTCCTCAGAAGTATGTTCCACCTACTGTGACCCTTTCCACAGCAAATACAAAAATTCACATAGGGTTCTAGCAGGGGACAAACAACTACCACCTGATTTCTAGTAAGGTACCTTTACAGATGTGGTATTAGACTGCACTAGCCTATCTGAACACACATTGGAGAGAGAGACACAGATGTTATTTCCAACTGTCTTTTCAGGATTGCTGCTCCCCAGCTTTTCTTCTTTCTACACGCAGGTCTGCAAAAGAGTATTCTCCTTCTTTCTCAAATACACTAACTTCAGCTCCTCCTTTAAATTTTGTATTGGTTGTTGGTTCTGTTGTTGCTTTCTTTCCTAAACTCACAGTTTCAGACTTTGTAGTAGTTATTCCCATGTCCTGCCCGGGATTCACAACCTGGTGTAATTCACCTCTCACTCCTCCTCCATTAGGAGGGCAGCTGACACCAGATCTCTCAGTTCAACACGAAGCATTTATGTATTTTGAACTCTTGAGAAAATTAAAAGCATCTCAAATATGAGGACAAAAATCCTTGATGCCATAAAGCCTATTAGCCTTTTGTATTGACACTCAGTATAAAACATAAGTAAAGTCATCAACATGAAGACTACCACAGACACAAGGGATGTACATAATTTACTCTCCCCCTTCCTCTGTTAATGCCAATTTGCAAGCAAAGCCTGGCCTACAAACCTAAAATTTACATCCCCCCACAATATAATAGCCTGCAAACCAATTCAGCTCCTTGCTTAATCAACCGCTAAGCCAGCACTCCCTCAGCTATTTAGTCCTGCTCATTTTTTAAGAGAACACAAGTTTATGCCTCACTCCCAATGCAATTAGTATATCGTGATGCTGCAAAAGAAATAACAAACTTGCAGTTCCATCCATACCAAGTAACTCACGCAGCTTTCAAAGGAGAAACAAGGCTCCCTGAAGTATTTGAAGCTATTCTCTGTGCTCATTACCTACCCACTTTTTCCACTGGACAGCAATCCTAGCACCCTTGGCTTTCAGGACATTAAGGCAATAGCCAAGTCAAGTTTGTTTTCCCAAGTGAAACTAAAGGCTGTAGAATACAAAGATTAATTCACTCAAGAAGATGAAGTTAATACAAAGGAACTATGATTAGAACTATACAGAACAAGTCTAATTTTGATTTCTCAACACTTGCTGGTTAATGAAAAAACCTAGAGATTTTGCCCTGCTATTTCTCTTAATGCCACTAATATTTGTGTCTCAAAATGCAGCAAGATATCCAAAAGTTATAATACAAACCCACATTACCTGAATTGCTACCAACAATCATTAAAGAAAAGGTCTGCTATTTAAATCCCTCCAGAAGCTTTAGATGAGATTATGACAAGAACCATGAAACTACACATACTAGCTCATCTTCTTCCTCATTTATTTGTCAGTTCAATCCTTGTAATATGACTGTATTAAGTCTCAAGCTCTCCTGAGAAAACACTACAAATGAAAAATCTTCATTCTATTTATGGCATCAAGACCCATAACACTTCTTTATTTATATATTATATGAAGACCAGAGTAACTCCTGCACTGCACATCATCATAAAAATGTGATATTACCCAGACTACCTAAAAAACATCTACTGTGGCTGGGGGACAGGGTGCTATTTTCTCAATTTCCTTAACCAGTATTTTAAAAGACATGAGATTTCCGACATGTTTTAAGCAGTTTTACGTGGCTTATCTTCAGTGATGTACAGGGTGCTTTGAAGGCACATCACAGTAATCAACACTTCATGCCAGACTGAGTGAACCCCAAAATTGCATGACTGCATGGTTCGTGGGTGATCTAACCCAAGAGTGCTCTGAGGACATCATGGAGGCAGGCAGCATGGAATAGGATTTGGGAAAGATAAATTTTAAAAGCTCTGAAAGGAAACAAGTTCTCAAACGTGTGCCAAAATTCCATAGTATTAGATACTTTCAAGTTGGGAAAAATACTAAACAGTGGGGACCAACTAGGCTGAAAATTTGTCCTGTGAGGTGAAGATGTAGTCTTATCTCTCAGTGCACCCCTTCTTACACACCACATATCCCCTAGGAAATCCATGAGCAGACCAATGAAGAAAAAGATGGATCAAAAAGTTAAGGGATAAGCATTACGCCTCAAAACTGCCTACGCTTGTGGTAACAAAACAGACTTCAACATTTCTGCAGAATCAATCTGTGCTCATTATCTTGACTTTCCCACTTCAAGTCTAAGGAGTGTTTCAGCCAGAACTGGAGTTATTTGAAGAGCTGTGCTGTCCAGCAGGGGCTGCTGATGACACGTGGTGCAGGTTACGGAGAGGACAGGGGATATCATCATCTTTTAGGCACTGAGAAAGTTTGGTCCAAAAGGCAAGGAAGTGGATGCCAATGCTCTAGAACATAACAGTACAGGTTATAAGACACCTCTGACAAGGATCTGGAGAGATTGTGGGCAGAGCCTGGAGGGTAGTAGCAAAACCTAGTCTGCCTCTCCTGTACTTTCACATTTCAGCAGACCTTCAGCTCCTTGTTAAGAACTTTGTGCTCTCTTCCATCATAAACTTCATGTTTTCAGTCAGACAAGAAGAGAGCATGTTCTTACTATTGAAAAGCGCACACACATATATATATACATACATATATATGTATAAGAGATGGTATCAACCTCAAAAACTGAACTAAATATTCACAGGATTACAACCTAAAAATCTAAGTGAAAAGATATACAGACTTGTCCTAAATTTATTTTTTTCATACCGTGATTCTCTAGTTCTATGGGTTCTCCTGAGAAAGTGTCTTACAGATGGCACACATCTCTAATGTGCTCTTCTCCCCAAAACACCAAGCATCTGGCGTGCCTACTGTTTAATTACACAACACGCTTGTGCAGGAGAAAATATTTTCAAGCTTGAAATCTTATGCTCAAACTCTGATTAAATCCAGTAGCAGGAGTTGTTCACAGTCAAGATAAAAGTTTTCACACAGAAGGAAAAACACTATTAACACCCAGCAAGCACATCTTTAGTAAGTTTCTGTATGTGCAAAAATAGCCATTTTAGAATGTGAAGAGGTTGAAAAGATGCAAATTTCACAAGAAACTGTATGGCAATTTTGTTGAATTGTTGATGAACACTGACACTACAACTGAAGCATTAGTTTACTTCGGAGAACAATACAGTCTGGCTGCATCTCTGGAACTGTAGGCATATGCTGGGTTAAACTATTGTTCTACAATACAATCTCCAGAAATATATATTGAAGTAGTTCATCTGTAACTTTTCTAACAAAAGGCTCCCAGGAAGACTGACACCCCAAATTCTTTTATCACTGAATAGTGCACTCCCTCTGCTGGCACAGCACAGACCTCACACCTCAGCAGAGGGGGTCTGTGCATGACACTTCTTCAGATGTACACCTGATGCAGCTCTGTTAACTTAAATGACTTCCATAAGAGAAACTTTCAGTAAGAGGAAACTCTCAAAGGCGCCCATTAATAACTGACTTCTCTGCTGAAATCTTGCAGGGGGACAACAAGACACCATGGGCCACAATCCTTCTCGGTCAACTAGAAAATCTGTACTTGTCAGGCTCACAGTCATTTTCCAGGTGAAAGGTTTCTGAAGACTCACTGTTACAGCACTTCTAACTTTCCAGCAAATAGTTCTGAGACGTCAGATAAGACACACACGAAAGTAAGAGCTTGTAGCAGCAAGCTGACATTACCAACTCCCAATCAGCCATGCAATGGCTGCATTTTCACTGTTTGTCTGCGTTTTAATAAAGTGTGAGAATCTTATTAAAGCATTGTTTTAAGAGGTGATGTGCCTCCTGACATGGAAACAAAACAGAGTTTAGACTCCCCAAAGCACTGTACTAGATGAATTTAGTACTTGACCTAATCAGAAGAGCTGCAAAAAAGTCAAATCTTTCAAGCCATCTTTGAAACATCTAATATTTTAGCTTTGAGGCTATATGTTAACCCTCAGCTAATAGAGATAAACTGTTAAGAAGAAGAAGGTTTAGCAGTGAACAGTCCCAAGGAGTTTCATCAGCACACACTGGTAATACACTAACCAAGTCCCTGTGACATGTAAGCAGCTATTCCCTCTGTCCTTTTTAAGCTTTGATGTACTAGGATGAAAACCTCGTTTCTGAATGGGCCTCATGTCAATAAACAAGAGAACAGCCATATGTTTTAGCCTGAAGTCATGCTGATATCTTCTCAATAAAACCTTCAGTTTAAATATCAAAAAGTGAAGGTAACTTCTGAAGTAAAGTTAACACATGCTTCTGTGAGTTTGGTTTTCCTTCATGCTCATATATTTTGCAGAAAATATTTAAGTGCCTTCTCACTACAGTGCACAAAAACCTTAGGCATGCGGAGATAAGGGCTGCCCACCCCAAGAAACACAGATGCAGGGGGAGAAGAACGAACCATTTACAAGAAGGACTAGAAAAACAATCGTGAAGAAGCATTAAGTGTTGTTTTATGTACTTAGCTTGCTCCTTTCAGATAGCTAATAGGCATCTTTGCAACAAATTACATTTCATGCAACAATCAGAACAGTCTGACATGACAGTCAGAACCTCTGGGTTTTTCCACGAGGAAAAGTGAATCTATAGTCTAACAGGTCAAAGTAATTCCCTCCGACAACTGAATCTTGTTTTCTGGTTTTGAATTATCAAGAAGTGTTGCTAACTTACCTTACAAACAGACATGATGTTAATGTTAACCATTTTGTCGATCGTCTGCAAGAAAACAAAGTTTTGGAGTTTACTCATTTGAAGTTATTTGAACACCATTTATACGTCCTCTGGGTGTAAGTGCTGGGATAAATTATCTGCTTTTTTTCTCCTTGCCTTCCTGCTTTAAGTATCAGGAACAGTGGCAGACTTTGAAAGCAAAGTCTGTGAATTGCTCTTGGTCAGGTTTCATCTCTGATTAGGGACTCGCACTAATACAGAACCAAAGAGGTGTATCACACTGACACTCTATTTCCCAACACTATTTGCAATACTTATGAGCTTTAATAAATTCTTACTTTTTAGAAATGCTTTGAAATTAACTACTGTATTTTACTCTTCACCATTTTAGTGACTTTATGTTTATTCAGCAAGTTAAAAACTGGGAAATTTTTTTTTGCTAAACATGATGAAGTTTATTTGAAGGTGAAGCAAACACCAGCTATATTTAGCAACACTCCAGCAGAAAACACAAAACCACAGTGAACCCAGTGAGCTACAGGGGTTTCAGAAAGAAAATCATGCACCTGCGAAATTGTTCATAATCAGAGTTTTCGATGTATCCAGTACAACCAAGATTGTCCCTACATTATGAACTGTCTAAAATTTAAGTTTCGTGTTATGGAATATGCAGCTTCCATCCATGAAATTGCTTGCTCCCCTTCAGTCACTTAAGAAGCCCCCCTGAACAAGCTAAAGCAGCTCATGAGCAACAGCCAGATGAGACCACGAACAGGAGCAGAAGAAGCAGGGAAGAGTACGTACAGAACACCAACAAAAAGTGAGACTGCCATCACCAGCATTGTGTTATGCTGCTTATGTACATCTCCAAGTAAACATTTAATTCTAATCAGAAAACCTCATTACGTGGGTTCCTTAACCAAACCTAAATACTTCTGTAATATCTGCTAAGCACAGTAGAACACTAGAAGGTACCACAGAAGCACTTACCTTCTCCAGCTCTGGAACATCAATAAAATATTCAGGATAAGAATACGACATTCCCACATTGTTGACTGAAAGAAAAACAAATTAGATCACTTGGACGCCCCCGATTAATGATAATTTTCAAGCAATACTCTTAAAATGTTGCATTTAAGACATTTAACTGCTTTGGCCAAGTTTCCTTAACTGTAAATACCCTCGCGCACACGCAGTGGAATGCGGGAGCGCACGGACGGGCCATTTTAATGTGTAAGCGTTAATTTTCCCATTGTTTACAAGCTGCCGTATTTAGCACCTCGCACCCACGCC